>PVIH01022174.1:0-27860 GCA_004025045.1 Sigmodon hispidus | reverse complement strand
GTGTTGGGAGGGGGAAGAGACCTTGAATAAGGATATACAGGGATGGAAAAAAAAAAAAAATTCAGAGGGAAAGATGAACACAAAGAAAATATAGGTGTGGCAATCTTATTTGTATGTCTACCCTTGATAAGCCATGCTTATCATTCTTATCCTCTATATAGTTATTGTTAACTCTACCACATTTTAAATTCTTTTTACTGTGTTTTTTTTTTAATAAATACAAAATAAAGGAAAAAAAAAAAGAAAAACAAACAAATAATTTTATTTTAATAAATCTTTTCTCCAACCTTTTAATCTACTGAACAAGACTAAAATGATATTTAGGGTAGACTCAAGGGTAAATACATCTGCTTAAATTGTAAGTGACGAGTTAAGGAGTGAGTTGAAATACTCAGTGAATTTCTTACTGACACTAAACAATCTGTCAGCAGGCCTAGATAAGCATCTTATTCTTCATCTTGTGTATCACCAAATCTTTGTTCATCTTCACATCCTGTAATAGAATTTATTCTTTTAGAATAACAAATGGCTGCAAAATGTGAGTTAATAGCCTTATTTTTCACAGGAAATTTCTTGGAAGGATTATAGCAGTATTCAGCAGGACTTCCAGCTCTCCATCCAGCTTACTCCACATACAGAACAAAGGCTGCTTTAAATTTCAGATTTTTCTGTACCCATGAGCTGCCTGAAAGAATGAGTTCACTGAATAGATTAAAATACTTGTGAGAGTGGTTTTAATAACTTTTGTTGTCTAGGTTCTGACATTCTGCTTACACTCACTACAATTGTTTCTTCATATTTTGAATGTCCTCAGATCCTGGCTCTATGACCTTTATGGTTTACTGGGAGCAATGCCAGACAAATTAGAAAGTCTTGCTGACTATATGATATAGGCTTATATTTCATAGTTACTAGTATTTTAGAATAACTTAAGTAGACACATAGTTCCTATATCATTAAAAAATTAATACAATTAATCACTGATTTAAGTGTGACTTGAGTAGTGTTTTGTTGTTGTTCTTATTTTGTTTTGTTTTGTTTTCTAGAAGAACATAAATATTTGATTTTAAAAAACAACATGTTAAAAATTCACCATTATTTTTGATTTAATATAAAGTTTAAGGTTACTCATTGTCTCATTATTTTAGAATGAAATGATCACAAAAATAAAAATGAAATACCTGAGAGACTGAGAAGCAACTGTAGGTAAGGCATGAGGCAGGAATTCCAGAAATAGAAAGGCTAATTATCGGTGCATATGAGAAATAAAGCCCTTGGGGAGTGTCTTACAACCAGAAAAGCTGGTTGTGGACTAAGACTTATGAATGAAACTGACAAAATAATGTCCCAAATTGAAAGAAAAAAAAAGTTTTATGTTTTCTTTTTTCTTTTATTTTGTTATTATGTACAAAGAAGTCACACTTTCTATCCTTGTATATCCTTGTTCAAGGTCCCTTCCCCCTCCCACCACATCAGGTCATTCTCTCTTCTCCACAACTCCCCATTCCCTCCCTGGGCAGGCAGCAAGCAGTCCCAAGGTCCCACTGTCCCAATATTGCTTAGTTCAGCCACCACTCCTGGCAGATCCAGTTTTCTCCCCCCAACCTCAAGATGAGTCAGGTGTTCCTCTAGGGGTAGTGTGATCCAAGGAGTCAGTCCAGGGTGTTTCTGATCCCAAGCTGTTCAGTGGTTGTGGTTTGAAGCTTAGGAATGCTTTGTTTTTTCTTGTTTGTTTGTTTGCTTAGAGTCCACTAATGAGTGAGCACTCCCTTGCTTATCTTTCTGGGTTTGTGATACCTCACTCAGGAGGACATTCTCCAAATCCATCCATTTGCCTACAAATTTTAGGATATCATTTTTTCTTACTGCTGAGGAGTAGTAAGAACATCTATTGTGTAGATGTTTTCAACCTAACTCCTCTTGGTATTTTTCTTATTATCTGTGGTTTGTGATAACAAAGTGAAATGTTAGGATGAATGTTGGAATCTCCTGGAGTGGATGCTGACCTGATCTATCTTGGAACTTCTTGC
The DNA here is from genome assembly GCA_004025045.1 of Sigmodon hispidus. NCBI lineage: Eukaryota > Metazoa > Chordata > Mammalia > Rodentia > Cricetidae > Sigmodon > Sigmodon hispidus. Next base: position 25,830 of record PVIH01022174.1, on the reverse strand, counting down.
CCTTTTAGGGGAGGGAATGAGGAGAGATGCTGAAGGCAGACCCTGACCCCCTGACCAGCAGTGATTGGGAGAGGGAAGGAGGGAGGGATTGCAAGGGAATACATGGAAAAAAAAAAACCTTCATTTTATACATAAATGAAAATGTTTTTTTCTGACTTTCAGCTTCAAATATGATTTTTTTAACTTTCTATCTGTACATTTCAATGATATTCAGAGATATTTGTATTGGTCCTTAGAACTAAAAATTTATCAGGAGAATCATGTGAGGTGACATTGTAAGGGTTAGGGAATGTGCAGTTTGCTAAAGAAGGAGAAGAAGGGAAAGGGTAGAACGGAGAGGATCATCTGTGCTGATGGAATAGCACAAGTCTTCAATTCTTGTCCTTCCTATCCATATCTAAAGCCTTGGAAAAACAATGGTTCTCAACTGTCCCCATATTGCATCTCCAATACAGTTCTTCAAGCTTTGGTGACAATAAAGTTATTTTCTTTTTTAAAAATTTCTTTCTTTCTTTTTTTATTTTTTAAATTTATTATTTAGTTATTTTACATCATGTACCCCATCAAGCTCAGTTATTAGTCCTCTCAGTTTCATGCCCACTCTTATGATCTCCCCATTTACAAAAAAACCCATTCATGCTGCTCATTTACTTACTGGAGCATAGTTAAACTCCCTGTGGCCACACCCTTAAAGCAAACAAGTCCTTCCTCACCCACCTCCCTGCCAGAGGCCATCAATGCAGAAGTGAGGCCTGTGTCATTTAACTATATTCTAGCCTTGAGCTCTTGTATACAATGACATCTTTTTTATTATTATTATTTTTAAGTCCACTAATGAGTGTTTATATACCCTGCTTCTCTTTCTGGGTTTTTAATACCTCGCTCAGGAGGATATACATTAATAAAAGTTTTTTGGGGAAGTGTGGTGAATATGTCTCTTTCAAGACTGGGAATTGAAGAAACACAATTAGATAAATAATTCTATATTAATATTTGGACTCATCTCAATGCTTGCATTATCAAGATCCTGTTCATAGTAACTCTAGTTTTTCATTGTAAATGACTGATAATGAAGATTTTCTCTTAAAAATCTATAGAAGATTTCTGAGAATTACCTATTTAATATTATGTAACAGAGGCAAGAATTCAGTAAACATAGAAACAAAATGAAATATGAATGCTTAACAACCACTACTACATTATAACTATAATACATGATCTTTGTTTGCATGTATGTTTAGCATGATTTTACAGACACATTTCCATATTGTGTTTCAATCAGTCTTAAGTTTATCACTGAACAGGCTTATTTTTTATCATGATAATCTATTAATTGTGAAGGTTTCTATCCTGTCATTAGACTGGCATTCTTATATTAGGATTTTTGAGGACAAAAAATAATAACCAATAGTAAGTATTAAAACAAGAGGGGATTATAAAATTTTAAGATTTTCATTTGGTACTATTTATGCATGGAAACTAGACAAATGCAGAAAGTAACACAAAGTCCTAAAATCTCCAAAACTATTGAGTTACATTTATTTCATTTATTTTAAATAAAAGTAATAAAATTAGATTTAAGACAATGTATCCTGTTAAAAACTTTTCATTGTAGAGGAAAATATAATATATTAAAATGTAATGATTTATGATTCTTTAAAATTTGCTAATGGAATTAATCTATTGTAAGTATATTTTCTTTTTTTATTTTATTATTATGAACAAATAAGTCACACTTTCTATCCCTGTACATCCTTATTCAAGGTTCCTTCCCCCTCCCCACACATCGGGTCATTCTCTTTTCTCCACAACACCCCATTCCCCTCCCTGGTCAGACGGCAAGCAGTCCCAAGGTCTCACTGACCCAATATTGCTTAGTTCAGCCTCCACTCCTGGCAGATCCAGTGTTTCCCCACAACCTCAAGACTGAGTCAGGTGTTCCACTAGGGGGAGTGGGATCCAAGGAGTCAGTCCAAGGTGTTTCTGATCCCAAGTTGTTCAGTGGTTGTGGCTTGCAGCTTGGGCATGCTTTGCTTGTTTTTGTTTGTTTAGAATCCACTAATGAGTGAGTACATCCCCTGCTTATCTTTCTGGGTTTATGATACCTCGCTCAGGAGGATATTCTCCAATCCATCCATTTGCCTGCAAATTTTAGGATATCATTTTTTCTTACTGCTGAGTAGTACTCCATAGTGTAGATGTATCACAGTTTGTAAATCCATTCTTCAGTTGAGGGACATCTAGGTTGTTTCCAGGTTTTTGCTATTACAAATAATGCTGCTATGAATATAGTTGAGCTAATGCCTTTGGAGTGTGACTGTGCATCTTTAGGGTATGCACCCAGAAGTGGTATTACTGGGTCCTTTGGGAGATTGATTCTCAATTTTCAGAGAAACCGCCATACTGCTTTCCAAAGTGGCTGAACAAGCTTACACTCCCACCAACAATGGAGGAGTGTTCCCCTTGCTCCTCACCCTCTCCAGCATAGGCTGTCATCTGAGTCTTTTATTTTAGCCAATCTAACAGGTGTCAGGTGGTATCTCAAAATTGTTTTGATTTGCATTTCTCTAATGGCTGAAGATGATGAGCACATTCTCAGGTACCTTTCAGCCATTCGTAATTCTTCTGCTGAGAATTCCCTTTTTAGATGTGAACCCCATTTTTTGATTGGATTATTCAAGGTTTTGGGCTCTAGATTCTTGAGTTCTTTATATATCTTAGAGATCAGTCCTCTATTACTTGTAGGGTTGGTGGAAATCTCTTCCCATTCTGTAGGCTGTCCTTTTTGTCCTATTGACAGTGTCCTTGGCTTTACAAAAGCTTCTTAGCTTCAGGAGATCCCACTTATTGATTGTTGATCTTAATGTCTGTGACACTGGTGTTATATTTAGGAAATGGTCGCATGTGCCAATTCGTAGAAGTGTATTTCCCAATTTCTTTTCTATCTATTGTAAGTATATTTTATTGATAAACTATTGATTTATGAATTTTATGTAAGTGCATTTAACTATGGCCCTTACACTTTGAAGGATAACTATAAATGAGAATAAATGTAGTAAAGATATGAAAATAAAAATCTTATATTTAAAGAGGAAAAGAGGTCTCAAGTGAATATAAATGTAAATTTTAAACCATTTTTAATTATATTTGTCTTATTAATTAAAGTTATTAAACAAGTAATAAAGTTAAGTTTATATTTGCCTAATGAGCATGTATGGTAAGCATGTCACACTTCCTATTTTATAACTTTTCTATAATAAAATTGTTTTCTTAATTTATATTTACTTTTTTCTTAACCCAATTTTAACGAGTTCTCAATACTCATTTATCAAATACTATGTAAAGGCAGTTTCTTAGTTCATATATACAAATGAAACTCTAAATTCTGCATTAAGAAATAAAATATAGGCTCTGTGGTGGTTACCTGTAACCTACATTCACAGTTGCATGTATTTCATTCTTTAAAATCTACGGTACAATGCATTTAGTTAAACAATTAATTGCATTATCTTTTAAACATAAAGTGATGGCAACATTTCTAATAAAAAAGCTGTTCAGGAATTAACAATTTGGGTTCCATTAGAAATATTTCATTGTGTTTTTGAGTGGGAACAGATTTCTAATGCATTATTTATGCAGCCAACTATAACCACTCCTTCTGTGTTCTTTCAGAATTTTTCATCAATGTTCATAGAACTCATTTTTCAAAATACACATTATTTTTTCCAATAAATCAAGCAAGCCCTGCGGGGACATATTATACTCTTTCATGTAGAAAGAATACAGAGAAACAATATTTAAAACTTACCAAGTGTAACTGATAAACTCTCCTGCCTGTTATAAATTCTAATTAGCTGGTAATCACGGTTTTTTAAACCATGATTGGGCTTATCCAGACACAGGAGGTTATTAAAACCACACTGCTTATTTTTAGAAACTCTTAGCTCTTTCAATAGACTCCTTTTCCCTTTCATGGGAAAAAATTGAAGTTTTAAAAAATAACTAAAAAAAATCAGAATCCAATAAACTGCATAATAAAATTTTACATGAAACAGAAAATGACTTTTATTTGAAACTTATTTTAATTTTTCTTCAAAATTTGAAAGAAGACTTTCTTAGATATGGCTAGCAGAAAGCTTTTGTGTCACTTTGAAGAGTTGGACAACTTGTCCTCTTGTGATCTAGCTGTCCTGTCAGAGGGAGCTGCAATGCATCTCTAGCATGTTTGAATCCACTCTCCTCTCTGAGGTGTGATGGGTCCCTGCTGTATGGCTCTGATTCTGATCATGTCACCTGAGATCTTTGGTTTCACACTAGTGACTGAGAAAAGAGAAGGGAAGAGAATCTACTGTTTGTCACTGTGCAGAAGAGAATTACATTATATTAAAAAAATATTCCTGGAGAAATAGATTTCTAATCAAGAATGAAAATTTGCTTGATTTATAATGTAAATCTAATAGCTATGTCTAAAACAGCAATGACTAGGCACATTTTATCAAACAAAGTAAATAGTATTTTATAAGTAAGGTACATAATAATGCACCTTAGTTATTTCTTATTGGATAAAGCATTGTAGTGTGACTAATTTTTCCTAGGTGAAATTACATAATCAAACTACATAGGTTTAAATAGATGTATAGTCTTATAGGTATTAACACTAAAGTGAATTCGTTTTATATAATTTCTGCTGAGTTCACTTTATTTAAAATTGAATGATTTATTCTGCTATAATTTTATAGTTATCATAATCAGCTCATAAGTATTTTTTAAATAGATACTAGTAATGTGAATTACTAAGAACATTATTTTTCTAACTAGAATAACTCTGGAGCTCTACAGTTCAGTAGATAATTAAAAGATAAAAGGTATCATGATTTCTTTGTATTTACATGGGTAAAAAGAATATTTGCACAGACAGAAGATATTTATGTAGTAAAAAATATTTTTCTGTAATGTTTAAATAATTGTATAAAGCATTAAAAATTTTTGAGTGTTTTAATATCCAATTTGACTCATCACTGTCTAGTCAAGAATTGATTTTACGTTTTATAGTTTGCTTAGTAAAAAGATACATGGTAGTGACTAAAAGAAGCCTAAGTGATTTAAATCATTGTTGTCCTTTCAGATGATTAGTTCTTTTCCGAGAAGAGAAATAGAAGATTAGAGTCATCTACAACTCAGTTTCTCAAGGAATCCAATATCATCTTCTAACATCTTTGAGAACCAGGCATGTATATGCAACACTGACATGCATGTAAAGCATATCACATATAAACATAAAATAAGAATTAAAATGATTTTTAAAAGTACAATACAGTAGATGAAAAACCTAATCATAATTCAAGATATTCAAATCTTTAGGCAAAATTTGCTATTCTAACATAAAAACTCATCCAGAGACCTAAATTTCATGATTTAAAAACTCTAGAAATTAGATGAGCAATTGTTTAAAGTACTTCACTCTCTTAGACCTTAAATAGTATAATAATTTTCCCAATTGTAATCTAGTGATGGCAATAATGCTATGCAATAATGCACCAACTGCGTTAGAGAAAGATAAACCATCACCTAATTAATTATCACGGTCCTCTTTTTGTGAATCTTCAGGATACTACAATTAAGTTTCAAATTATTTAAAGCTAAGGGTAACTTTGAGGTTTGTTCTCTAATTGTTATTATTACTTATTATTATATTGCCTGCTAATAAAAAGGTAAAATAATGATGTTTGCCTAGAAGTTCATTTGTTCTCCAATGAGTGGCATTGTTTGGAGATCTGTGTAACCATAATGATATGAATCTTTGCTTGTAGAAAGTACTCCTGGAAATGACCTTGACGATTTCCAGTTTGACTGTGCTTGCTTTCCTATTTTTTTTTTAAAAGCACCATTTTTCTACTGACATTAACTCTTATATAACATGTCTTTATTAGACTGTACCCTGTAATTATATGCACAGTCAACCTCTCCTGCCCTAATTATTTTCTTTTTGAGTTTCTGGTGTGGTTGACACATAAGAAAAGTAACTAATACAGTATAAATGTGAACAAGATTCCAAACCCTCAAAAACCCCTGACCCAGACAGAAGATTGCTATTTTTATGCTCTTCATTCAGCCAGATCGATATATATCACTATACAAACCTTCTCTGCCAAACACATAATTTCTAAAAAAAGCATGTTGATGTCATTAGCAGATCACCATATATAAAGAACTAAGGATGTAAACTTACAAGCTTGAAACATTAAATTGGGTGCATATTTTTGTGATCTCTTCCTTGTGTTCTCTGAAGACATTTTAAGTGTTTATGTATATTTATGAGAATAATTATTTGCTACAAAATGCAAAATTAAATATCAGTGATTAGGTCAGCATTTACATTACATGAATGCTTATTACTATAGAATTTTTAAAATTTTATATTATAAAATATTAACTTTTATAATTTTAACTTTTTATTAGCAACTAAAAAAATAAGATTAGAGATGTTTCAAGTAAATCAGAAATAATATAAGGAAAAGAAATAGCAGACACTGAAGCTACTAAGCTTGGCTATTTTAAGTGATACTTTGTTATTCAAACAATTCTAGATAATTTTGAAATGGTTTATAAATGATATTATTTTATGCATGATATATAAGTCTGATGTTTAAAATAGATTCAGACTGATAACCAAGAAGAAATTATTGACACTATAATATTTTTATAGGTTCCGTAAATTCTAACATTCTCTCTATCACTCTCTTTTTCTCTGTCTCTGTGTGTATGGGGGTGTGTGTGTATTTTATGTGTGTGTGTTTTTGTACAACAATGCAACAGTGAATGTGTAAGGGTCAGTGGAAAACCACTAGTGTTGCTCTTCTTCACATAACTTGCTTGAGAAAGGAATTTTATTGTTCTTCCACTGCATTCATCAGGCTAGCTGGTCTATCAGCTTCCAGTATTCTCCTCTAAATTTGATTTAGAAACACTAGAATTATTGGCACTCTTGCTAAGCTTTTGGTTTTTATGTGGTTTAAGTGGATTCAACTTCAAGTCTTCACAATTGTTGGCGAAAAGTTCGATGAAATCAGCTACGTCTCAGACTCTCAACTATTTTTTATATAAATTATTCTTCCAACATCCCATGAAGAAAAGTGCAATATGGAAGAAAATATAAATTACTTTCACTTTTCTCGAAAGAATGTTGAAAGAGATTTTAAAGCAGTATCAAATACACTGTAGTCATAAAGTGATATAAAACACTCACAATATGTATTACTCATGATCTATCTAATAAGTCATATTTTAATTAGAATTTTGTTCACATTGAAAAGCAATTCAAAGAATTGTACTGATAGTTTAGTTAAGTTCAGGGTATTTTTTCTTTGCAGTCCTATCTTAGTTGTTCAATAATTTCTTTGGTATTTACATAAAATATTACATCAAATAACCAGGGAAAAGCTATCAAAACCTGATCAGGAGAGCAGTATCATTAATAAATATTTGAATTGCTTATAGAAAGAAAAGATAAAATAATTATCTAAATTGTATGTTACAAAATTAGAAATTTAAAAATAATTGATTATCTGAATCCATGCTATGTGGTAGGAGACTTTGAGCTTTCAAAATATTATCACAATGATATAGCTAGAAGAAGAGGTCAGCTTATGCCCATAACCACAGATGGTATGAATGCTTTGGATGACTTATGGGCAACTTATTGTCATTCTTCAATTAAAAGTTTAAAAAATTAGAGATCACATTCTCTGTATTCATAGGTCAATGACTACCTCAAGCCTGCTGACCTGAATTCAATACCCAGAACCCACTAATACACAGGAAGAGAGAAATATTCCAACAACCTTTCCTCTGTCTTCTACAATATGTCACTGCACATGGGCTGCCCCCACAGTAATGCATATTATAAATAAGTAAATTCAATTTCAAATTATTAGATTTTACCCTCTCTTTAGTACCTTGTTTATGTTAAGGTTAGCCTATCACAAAGATTTTTTCTCATTAATGCATTTACTTTACTTACAAAAATATTATTTTTTAAATTATGTTTGGTATAAAATTTGACCAAGACAATAAAAATAATATTATTCTTCACAAAAAGACTAATATGCCCTTGCCTTAGGATGTCTCTAGTATGACTATACATTGGTAAACATAACTTATATAGCCAGTTTCTGCATTGTTGTTTGATTATGATAGTAAATTTAGACAATAGCTCCATAAATATTTGATACATACAATATAATATTTAAAATGCTGTCAATAAAAATTATGAGATAGTAAATTTTAGTTATAGTCATTTGTTAGTTAGGACTACTTAAACACATGTGAGCAAGCCAGTCACATAAGGTCAGTACATATCATGATCAATTTTTAGGGACTATAAAAAGTTTACATAGATAATTTTAAAGCATGAGTGTTCTACAGATGCAATAATAACTTAGAAAACATTGCTGTTTTATTAACTCAACAATATCAAAATATTTTAGCAATTTAATTGCAAAATTTGCAAGTATATAGTTATATCTAGAAAAAATATTCTCAGATTGAGAAAATAAGATTTGGAATGTACTAACTTATATGAGAATATCAACTGTTAAACCAATGAAAGGTAACATAGACTCAGTAAAGTCACACAAGTTAGATACAGAGAGAGGGAATAAGGCAAATTGATCTCATTAGGAATGAAAAATACATACATATGAATGCATGGGAGCATTCAATGTGGGAATTAATGAATTAATGGGATGGGGAGAGAGAGAGAGAGAACAGGCACTCAACTGGTTATCTTTTGTCAACAAATGAAGCTTTCAGTGCTGGAATTACATCTAGGTGAGTTAGTTGGTAAAGTAGTCCCATGGAAATACTGTAACATTCCAGGCTATTATCAAGACCATAGAATACTATGATACATTTTATAAAAAGACAACGTTACACTGCAGAAGAGAACATCATCATTCAAGACCACCTGCAGTGATCGTGGAGAATTATAGCTGATGTCTTCATGGAACGTTCAACGCTATGTTTCAATTTCTTTTTTAAAGGAGAATATTCTGAATGCTTCTAAAAAAGAAACATAAGCACTGAACTAGCCACAAATCCTTTGGTCTGCATTGGTAGACAAAATGGTGTTTTTTTCTGCATGGTGTTGTAGCTAACGAGGTGCTAAATTTGTGGGGTTAACCAACCAATATCTCACTTGACTTAAGGTCCTCTCCAGGTGCTGGAGCCCTAACCCTAACCCTAACCCTAACCCTAACCCTAACCCTAACCCAACACTGCTTGGGTGACAAAAAATATGAGAGTAAATAACCTATGGTAATTATAAATACTGCCTCTCTGAAAAAACACAAAACCACAAAAGTAGTGGTAAAATGACTCCTAATGTCATTCTGCATCATAAATCAGAAACTTGTTCAGCCATCATCAGAGGAGTACCTCCTGTAGTAGATGGAAACAACATGGGAGAAGGCCCACCACCAAACATTATAAAGAAAATAGAAGACCTCAGAATTTAAAAGCAAACTGAATGTCTCCATCAAATCACTTCCCACACTGTTCACTGATCCTCATGGGAAAGGAGGCAAAAAAGGATAAGAACCAGAGGGGATGGACTCCATGGGAACAAGATTCTTTATCAATAGGAGCAATACTGAGGCAGTATGCAGAGGACATGAAAGGTTTGGCACAAGGTGCTTTGCCTATATATTTTGGCCTCCATGAGGATGGTATTATGAGATTCCCACATTTGTTCTCAACTGAATCTCTGTTCCTTGTGCCTTTACATGGCCCACTTTCTTTCTCTTTGTTTGGTCAAATTCTAATGTGTTACTTTTTCTTAATCTTATTACTTTTTACTTTTAATTATGCTTTAGAAGCCTGATGTTTTATTTATGTAGAAGTAGAAAAGAAGTGTTATTTTAAAGGGAGAAGTGGGGAGAAAGTAGAAGTATCAGAAAGAATAATCAAGAGAGATAGTACAAGGAATAAGTCTATTTTCAATACAGAATAAACAAATTAGTGACTGATTCTAATCATTCCTCATTACTTAATACCAGTGTAAGATTAAATAAGTATTAAAACACATTCTAGAGTGCACACAAATGTGTGCAAGATGCTACTATTATACAATGGAGAGTATTATGCAAAAGATTCCATATTTTTCCATACTATCATTGCATATATAAAAGAAATAAAAATTTTTCCTAGAATAATTAAATACTAAATTATTGTTTAGTTTAGATTTTTTTATTTTACTATCATTATTATTATTATTAATGAAGAAGTCATGCTTTCTATACCTGTATATCATTATTCAAGGTACCTTACCCCTCCCACAACATCAGATCATATTTTCTTCTTCACAACTCCCCATCCCCTCCCTGGGCAGGGAGCATACAATCCCATGGTCCTACTGATCCAATAATGCTTAGTTCAGTCTCCACTCCTGGCCAAATCCAGTTTTGTCCCCCCTCCCTCAAGAGTGAGTCAGGTGTTCCCATAGTTGGAGTGGGATCCGAAGAGTCAGTCAAGGGTGTTTCTGATCCCAAGCTGTTCAGTGGTTGTGGTTTGCAGCTTGGGCATGCTTGACTTTTTTCTTGTTTCTTTGTTTAGAGACCACTAATGAGTAAGTACATCCCCTGCTTATCTTTCTGAGTTTGTGATACCTCGCTCAGGAGGATATTCACCAAATACATCCATTTGCCTGCAAATTTTAGGATATCATTTTTTCTTACTGCTGAGTAGTATTCCATTGTGTAGATGTACCACAGTTTGTTAAACCATTCTTCAGTTGAGGGACATCTAGGTTGTTTCCAGGTTCTTGCTATTACAAATAATGCTGATATGAACATAGTTGAGCTAATGACTTTGGAGTATGACTGTGAATCATTAAGGTATACAACCAGAAGTGGTATTGCTGGGTCCTTGGGGAGATTGATTCTCAAATTTCTGAGAAACCACCATACTGCATTCCAAAGTGGCTGAACAAGCTTACACTCCCACCAACAATGGAGAAGTGTTCCCCTTGCTCCGCATCCTCTCCAACATGGGATGTCATCTGTGCCTTTTATCTTAGCCAATCTAACAGGTGTTAGGTGGTGTCTCAAAGCTGTTTTGATTTGCATTTCTCTGATGGCTAAAGATGATGAGCACTTTTTCAGGTGCCTTTCAGCCATTTGTAATTCCTCTGTTGAGAATTCCCTTTTTACATCTGAACCCTGTTTTTTTGATTGGGTTATTCAAGGTTTTGGGCTCTAGATTCTTGAGCTCTTTATATATCTTAGAGATCAGTCCTCTATCATTTGTAGGGTTGTTGAAAATCTTTTCCCATTCTGTAGGCTGTCATTTGGCCTATTGACAGTGTCCTTGGCTTTACAGAAGCTTCTTAGCTTCAGGAGATCCCACTTATTGATTGTTGGTCTTAGTGTCTGTGCCACTGGTGTTATATTTAGGGAGTGGTCGCCTGTGCCAATTTGTAGAAGTGTATTTCCCACTTTCTTTTCTATCAAGATCAAAGTGGCTAGGCTTATGTTGAGGTCTTTGATCCACTTGGATTTGAGTTTTGTGCAAGGTGACAGGCTCGGATCTATTTGCATTTTTGTACACACTTCTATCCAGCTATGCCAACACCATTTGTTAGATATACTATCTTTTTTCCATTGAATGTTTTCGGTCTCTTCATCAAAGATAAGGTGTTCATAGGTTTTTGGATTAGGGTTAAGGTTAGAGTTAGGGTCATAAAGCAAATATCAACAGTTACAAAAAATGGAAATAATCCCTTGTATCATATCGGACCACAAGGGCCTATAGTTAGAGTTCAACAACATCAAAAATCAAAGAAAGCCTACCAACTACCTCATGGAAGCTAGACATCACTCAGCTGAACCATCTCTGGTCCAAGGAAGAAATTAAGAAAGAAATAAAAGTCTTCCTAGAATTTAATGAAAATGAATCCACAATGTTCCAAACTTGTGGGCACAATGAAAGCAATCTTAAGAGGAAAATTCATAGCGCTAGATGCCTACATGAAAAACCTAGAAAAATCCCACACTAGAGACCTAACAGCTCAGCTGAAAGCCTTAGAACAATTAGAAGCAAACTCACCTAGAAGGAGTAGATGGCAGGGAATAATCAAACTTAGAGCTGAAATCAATACAATTGAAACAAAAAGAACAATACAAATAATCAATGAATCTAACAGTTGATTCTTTGAGAAAAATAACAAGATAGATAAACCCTTAGCCAAACTAATCAAAAAAACAGAGAGAGAGTGTTCACATCAACAAAATCAGAAACAAAAAGGAGGACATAACAACAGACCCCCAGGAAATACAGAGAATTATCAGATCGTATCTTGAAAATCTGTATTCCACAAAAAAGAAAAACCTAGAAGAAATGGACAGCTTTCTGGACAGGTACCACCGACCAAAATTAAATGAAGATCAGATTAATTACATAAACAGGCCTATAACCCTAAAGGAAATTGAAGCTGTCATTAAAAACCTCCCCAAAAATAAAAGCCCTGGTCCAGATGGTTTCAGTGCCGATTTCTACCAGACATTCAAAGAAGAATTACTACCATTACTCTTCAAACTATTTCACACAGTAGAAACTGAAAAAATATTGCCAAATTCCTCTTATGAGGCCACAATTACCCTAATTCCCAAGCCACTCAAAGACACAACAGAGAAAGAGAATTACAGACCGACTTCCCTCATGAATATTGATGCGAAAATTCTCAACAAATTTTGGCAAACCGTATACAACAATGTATAAAAAAATATCATCCACCAGGTTTTTTTGTTGATTAATGGGATAGTAACTAGCTTCTTTGTTATATTGGCAAGAATATTATGTTTCCAAACATCAAATTGAGTTTGTAATATAGGATTAGAATACTTGGTATATATTTAAGAAAATATAAATATAATATATATATTTTGGAAAATTCTGGTAAGAAAAAGTGAGAAGTGTAATTAAATAACTCCAGTGACTGGACAATTATTACAAGTTATACACAGTTATTTAGGTATGTCATATCTTATCTATTCATCTTTATAATATCATTATGTAGAGAGTTTAAAATAACTATTTCTCATTTTCCTAATAATAAAGATAAAAGAAAACATAATCACAATGTTAAGGATTTAATGAAAACATTATTTGCAAAAGAAAAACATTTCAAATGTTAATGTTAAAAATATATATTCTATTAAATCCCTAAAACATGAAGTTCGGTGTGAGGGAGCTGAGATCTTTTTTTTGTTCACTAAGCTTATCATAATAGACATTTATTGAAGTTTATAAAGAAAATCCCTACTACCTATGTAGATAACCTGCTTCCAGCCTTTCCTTTGAGACACATTCTTTTATATAGTCACACAGTCACTGGTTTTGAACAAAGTGACAGTTACATAACATTCCTAATTGTTTCAGAAAAGAAAATTCAATGTCATGGGTGTCTAGTTCATGTAGAGTTGAAATCAGAAGCTTTGTGTTCCCCCTTTTACCAAACATTCTCTCTGTAGTAACAAAAAAAACTACTGAAGAGGAGTATACACTGGTCTCTATGTACTAATTGCCAAATCTTATTTACCAAGCGATAAATTAAGCGACCCTCCTAACATACTGACAGTTTACATTTAAAATTAGAGGTCACTTCTTACTTCCATAAGTGAAATTAACTTCAAACTCAATGTGCATCCTGTAATTTTATTGTCTTTCTTGGGTTACAGTAAGTTAATGTACCAAATTAGGCAGGGTTATCTAGTGCAACATTACAAATAGAATACACATATAGTATGTACAAAAAATAATGTTAAACTGACAGGCAGCTATTCAGGCTATGTTATTGATGCCTGAGCATTCTCAATACAATGTTGCCAGGCTAAAAATTTCTTTGGAGATTTCTGGCACTATGTTTATATTGGAAGTCTGAAGGAGCTGGAATCTGATATCAAGAGTGATATACTTATTTTCTTAGAAAGAAGTAAAGAAAGATTATTGTGTAATGCTTCTTACTCTGGATAATTTTTGGAGGATCATGTCAAAGGATAGAATGAGTTTTTGGCTCTCAGTTAAGCAGCTTTTTAAATTCCTTTGATTCATGCCCATACTCACTTCTTGAAAGTCCTGAGGATTCAAAGATAAGTCCCATATGTGATTCTAGAGCATCTCAAGTTGATAATCACATACACTGTTGGTGTGGGTAGCCGCAGGTGTTGACTTAATTCTTCATCATTTCCAAATCTAGGAATTTTTGTATATCATATTCATTGTTTTTGAATTTCTGATATTGAAGTATATCTTAAAGACATACACAGATGATTCCATACATAATATCAAGTCATGAGAAAGTTTAGCATACAAAGGGCAAGATAATATACAGCAGAAATTGAGTGAGTAAGTTAATACTAAAAATAGTTAATATCGTAATGCTACTTTGTGGTAAAGGCTAAGTAAAAAGTCTCATCATTTACTCATGACTGTTTTGCAAGGTAAATGTTTTTCACTTTTCTTTTTTTAAAAAAAAAATTACTGCAATTGGAAGAAGTTTGTTTATGATTATATATTATATACACAATGTGTTCACTAAAACCGGTTTGTTAATGAGAGCTTAGATGGAAACATCTAAGCTCATACTGAGTTGTCTATTACAGAGAATATACATATAAAGATTTATTTAGTGATATAATATTTTAACCTGTTTCTCTGTCTTCAATAAATTGATAGATTAAATCGCAACAGGTTTATTCATAGATACAGATGTTTCATTTTTTCATATCACCCTTAAAAAGAAGTTATTAGAACTGAACATTTAAAATCATGATTTTTTAAAGAGAATGAATTGTTGCTGAAAATATCATTGAATACTTCTTATGTTTTTTGTACAATGTGTATTAGTCAAGTTGAAACAATAAACTTAAATAAGATTAAAATGGATAATAAGTGGGGTATAGTGAAATGTGCTTATTTAGGAATTAATTTGCAAAATTACAAACATAATTACTGTTGGATTAAAATATATTTTTCTCTTATAGACATTTATTTTTAATTTATTAATTTCAATCTCATTACACTTGAATTAAACTCCCTTTCAGAAGGAAATAAGATTTGAAGTCACAAGCATTGTGCTTACTTATTTTTTTTTTTACAGGAACTGAAGATTTGACACTTATTTGTATCTTTTGTATACTCTTCCTCTTCGGATTCTGTTATAAGTTTATTATTTTGGAAGAAAAAATTTTCAAGAAGAACATTTTGCTGTTAGTCAGTTATTGCATGGTGAAAGACTATTAAAAGAAAATTCATCATAAATATCTTTATTTTAGTCAAATTATACAGAAGATTGTGAATCATGAAAAAATTTAAGAAACATAGAATTGATCATCAAATAATTTTTTCTTATCTTTACTTAATTCTGACAGGTATTGTGAATACCCTTATTTTAGGCAAATTAGTTTTTTATTAATATTGGGAACTTTATTAAAATTGAAAGTCTACATTAAGTTTTAAGTCTAATTCTTATTCAATACTCTACACACATTATAATACTATACACACATAAATTGTCTAACTATATACATGTGTGTGGATATGTATACTGAAAGATATATGATAGAATACATAGCATGTGTCATTGGTATTAATAATGAAGAGCTAAAATACAAAATACAAAGTTTGAACAATATTTTAAAACTAGTAAGCAGATAATATTGAGAGACAGAAAGTTAGGGAAAAGTCCAAATAAAACCATGAAAACTGATTCAGAAATATAAGGACACTGTCAATAGGACAAAATTTCCTACAGAATGGGAATAGATTTTCACCAACCCTACAAGTGATGAAGATCTGATCTCTAAGATAAGAACTTAACAATCTAAAGCCTAAAACCTTGAATAACCCAATCAAAAAATGGGGTTCACATCTAAAAAGGGAATTCTCAGCAGAAGAATTATGAATGGATGAAAGGTACCTGAAAAAGTGTCCATCATCTTTAGCCATCAGAGAAATGCAAATCAAAACAACTTTCAGATACTACCTGACACCTGTCAAATTGGCTAAAATAAAAGACTCAGATGATAGTCTATGCTGGAGAGGGTGAGGAGCAAGGGGAACACTGCTCCATTGTTATTGGGAGTGTAAGCTTGTTCAGCCACTCTGGAATGCAGTATGGCAGTTTCTCAGAAAACTGAGAATCAATCTCCCCAAGGACCCAGCAATACCACTTCTGGGTGTATACCCTAAAGATGCACAGTCACACTCCTATGGCATTAGCTCAACTATCTTTGTAGTAGCATTATTTGTAATAGCAAGAATCTGGAAACAACCTAGATGTCCCTTAATTGAAGAATGGATTAAGAAACTCTGGTACATCTACACAATGGAGTACTAATCAGAAGTAAGATAAAATGATATCCTAAAATTCACAGGCAAATGCATGTATTTGGTGAATATCCTCCTTAACGACATATCACAAACCCAGAAAGATAAGCAAGGGATGTACTCACTCATAAGTGGATTCTAAATAAACAACAACAACAACAAAGCAAAGCATGCCCAAGCTGCAAACCACAACCACTGAACAGCTTAGGATCAGAAATACCTTGGACTGACCTCTTGGATCCCACTCCCTTTACAGGAACACCTGACTCAGTCTTGAGGTTGTGGCTAGAAAACTGGATCTGCCAGGAGTGGAGACTGAACTAAGCAATATTGGGAACATGGGACCTTGGGACCGCCTGCCCATGGGGGTGCATGGGGAGATGTGGAGAAGAGAAAATGACCTGATATGGTGGGAGGAGGAAGAGACCTTGAATAAGGATATACAAGGATAGAAAGTGTGACTTCTTTGTTCATAATAATAAAAAAAGAAGAAAAAATAAAAATAAGAAGCATTTATGTAAGAATGATAGAAAAAAAAAAAACTCATTATCTTTACTATGTCTGTGTAATAGAGCACAGAAGCAAATTCTCTTAAAGCAATTGTTACTAAATGTTAGCCTGACCACATTATTCATATTCAAAATTGAATGAATTTTTCAAAGAAAAAGAAAATTTTAGTGCCTTGTTATAAATGTGTTGATAATAAATCATTTAATATTTTTCTTGTTTCTACTTAAAAAAATGGAAATATAAAATTAGATAATAGTGAACAATTAAAAGACACATGTATATCTTTTTTTTTTTCCTTTTGGTAGTGGTGCAAATCTTTCTTTTAACCCGTTTTTATTTATAAAATAAAGTCTTTTTTATCAATGTATCCACTTCCTCCCCCTCCCTTCTCCTTCCCAACCCCTCCCAGTCAGCCTTCAACCTCAATCCTTCTCATCCTCCCATCTCCACCTCAGAAAGTGCAAGAAGTCTTGATATTAGCATGAGGAAATTGGGATAGCCTGGAATGGATGCTGAGTTGATCCACCTTGGAGCTTACTTACCATGTTTTAAAGTATATTTAAAATATTTAATTTTATTTTTAATTATGACTATTTGAAGGACTGTGCGTAAAAGTGCAAATATCCCTTCAGGACAAAAGTTCCTGGTCCCCTAGCACTAGAGTTAGTGTGCTGTGCACTTCAATGTGACATGAGCACTGGGTGTCAGAAAGAGAAGCACATGCTTTTAACTATGAATGCATCTTTAGACAGTATTTAATTTTGTTGTTATTAAAATATGGAAAATTTATTATAGATAGTAATTGATTTTGTCACAGAAATGAGTTTCACAGTGATATTTTCAGGCCTGTATATACCACATTTTTTGACTATAATTTCAGTCTCCACTACCTTCCCTACTTTGCTATTATTTTTTTCTGTGCCTACACTGCTCAGTCTACTTCTTATTTCCTAATATTTCTTCTTCCAACTTGAAGTCATCTTTGTTGTTATTATTCATCTGTGAAAGAAAATGTATTCAAGTATTTCAACAATACAATTTTGTTTTCTGATACATATTTCGAACATGCATCTTTAGTTCCCAAGCTAGCTATCTGCATGTGATGAGGTGAATTCAATTCCCTACAGTGATGTGTTTTCTAAACAGCATGAAGAAAAACATAATGTAAAGAGCCTGCCTTTGAGATAATTGTGTTGTCCCAAAGCCATGTGGACAGAGGAGTGCTAGGAAAGACCTTACACATAAATCTGAGGCATCAGTAATACTTTATTGTCCACAAAGAGTTGATAAAACTTTGTTCTATTTTCAAAATTGTTTCACAATCTTAAGAGTCATCAAAAATCATTTAATAGTGAAAAAAATAGATATTTGGAGATGAGGGAGATAATTAGGAAGTCATTCAGTATAAGGGACATTTCTCAGAAGTTAAAAATGGGTGTTGCTTGTGCAGAAAAATGGAGTTTAGTTACTACCACTCATGGCATATAACCAGCAGCTCCAGTGAATCCTAAGGGAGCTGTAGTTACCTGCGTGTATAGATAACATATACACACAGTAAAAAATAAAATAGATTTGAAAAAGTTTCCATTTAATATGTAGTAAAATACAGAGTTTGTGAATTTGTGCATGTATCAGGATACACAATAAATTTCTTAAAATTTTTTCATGTTTTACATTTATCCAAGATTAATAATAATTCTTGATTTTCTTATATTTTTGCTCTTTGACTATTTTGTGATTTCTCAATCATTATCAAATAAGATTATGTATCAACATAAAACATTATTAATGATAGACAAAGTAGAGTATGATCTGCCAGTAAATAAACGAAAAAAAATACTGTTGCAATTACACATCCATGTAGAAAAGATCTAGATGCACATTCAGCTAATATGAACAATTAATTATGAAAATTTTTACATAACACTGAATTATGACCTAACCCTAACCCTAACCCTAACCCTAACCCTTGCTCATATCCATGTTGTGAACATAACTAAAATAAAATTTGATCCTAAAATTTGAAACTTCTTTATCATAATTTGTCTAAGAATATGATAACTACTGTCATTGGGACTATGGAGATGATCTAGTGGGGAAGATGATTACTATTTCCAAGGACCTGAGACGATCCCAGGGCTTTTAAAAATGCAAATGTGGTAATTCAGTTCTGTGATCCAATCCCTGGGAGGCAGAAACAGGAAACATTTTGTAGCTTGCTGGTCAGTTCAGCAGAATCAGTGAGTTCCAGATTTGTTGAGTAAATAGTAATTCTGTCCCAAACTATTAAGATAGAAATAGCTGAGATGATGGCTCAGAAGTTGATAAAATTAATATTCTCTTTTTGACGATTTGGAAATAATTTAGTTTTTTGTGTGTTTATTTATGAATAACATAGACTATTCTTTCAAGAAATAGGAATGCACAAAAGAACTTCCAAGTGTGTTGAAAATTCTTCACTAAGTCAGAGATGCAAAAGAACATTAAACAGTATTAGAGTTTGTCAATTATTTACAATAGGAAGAAATATGGATGTTTAGAGCATACACAGATATTGTATTTGATCCACAAGTACTTGATATTCTTCCAGAAGTCCCAGATTTTATTCTTAGCAATCACGTGGTGATTTATAGCCTTAGGTTCAGAAGATATTAAACATTTCCTGGATTCTTTGGGTACCAGTTGTACACATGATGCACAGGCAAAACATCCACCATATGAATAAAATTAAATAATCTTGGGAATAGCTGTGCACTGATTTCTTGTCCCTAATCATGTATGGGCATGTGTACTTTTGCACAATGCATAGATACACAAATAAACTACACATAAAAACACACACATTCACATACCATCAAATAATGAGAATGATGATGAGGAGAAGCCAGATTGTAATAAAATTTCAGAATGCAAGAGCTAATATTTTTACAATTTTTAAATTACAAAATATAACCAACTTGTAAGTAAAGCATATATTGAGAAAAAAACATATTTTGAAAATATACAACATGTACTATATGATGTTTGAGAGAGAGAGATAAAGTTAAATTTTCTTTCTGGTTGGCATAGTATGAATATACTGTTTTTTGAAACTTGTAATCTAAATGAGAATACTGTAATTTTATTTAAACACCATTGCATAATTATCCATTATTTTATAGAACTTATTAAATAAAAAGAGTAAAGCTTCCAAAATATAAATGTAGATAAATAAATTTATTGTCCATGCATCATGCAATTCTGAAATGTAATAACTGGAATACTGCAATACTTTTTCTTTCTTTTGCAGTTCTTAAAGATTAGGCCCTTGATAAAAATTAAATATTAGTAAGCCGTATTCCTGAGAATGGATAATTATTCAAACCTTTACCATAGAAGGAAGAATATTTATATTTTGTTCTATATTTGCACTTTCAGGCCACATATACAAGTGAAGAGGAATATTTGCTAGTGTATTAGATTGTAGAGAATTTTTAACATATTTAATACTTAGCCATATTAAGCATTACATAGTTATTTAAATCAGTCATAGAAAAGAAAGCTCAAATGTTTTGTATATATATATATATATATATATATATATGATTTCTTACATTTTTAATTTGGAAGATAATGAATTAAAGTGATGCTTTGTGCTATGTTCATTATATTAAATCACTATCCTGAACATTTACATTTTGATTTAAAATTATTTAACTCCTGCTTATATGTGGACATTTATATTATCAATTGATTTTCCTTTTTTCTATTGTGATGTCTATCTTGTGTATCTTTTTACAGTTCAGGAAAAGTTCAGAAAAAGCAATGCCTCAGCCTGTTATAGAATACTCAATGGAGTAAATACTATGATATATTAAGACATGTGCACAATTATGTTGATGCTCTATTGTAGTTTATTAACTGTATATTATCATGTGTATAAGATGATGTGCATTTTCATCCTAAACATGCATTATTCTTAAGAAATTCTAATGATTATCTGAGGTAAGTGAAGGATTGTGCCAAAAACCTCTCTATTCAGGGTTGCCATAAACCTTCACTTTGTCAATACTGCATTATCTGCAAAGAACAATAAAGTGGTATGCAATAAACAAAAACATGCAGGCCTGGCAGTTTTATCTAGCTGTATGTAAATATCATTTGCCTACTTGTCCTTTCTGTGTTAAAGTCAAAGCCATAGCATGAGAGTTTCAGGATTTATTTTTATATCCCTTCTTTGCTTTCTTATTCTAATCACATAACTGGGAATGAGGAAGTATACTGATTGAGTAAAACCTCTTCTTTAGATTCTCACATTTCCTGGTTTCCATTTGCTTTGGATATTATCTGATACTGGGCGATGATTGAGAAGTAAATAAAAAGTATCTATATATTTATTCAATAGATTCTTGGTTTGCTGGTGTATTATTGTAATGCTTTACCACTTCTGTGTCTATTGGGCTTGACTCTCAAATGTGTCCTTGGTCCTGCATTCCTGGAATACCAAACCTGGATGTGATATTGACTTCATGCTCTTGATAGTGTCCAGAGATGCACTTACAAAAGGATAGTAACATCAATGAAGGCCACAGTATTCATTTAATTGGTAACATCACTCTTATTCTATATAATAAACTGCTTAAATATAAAAATGGTAATACTACAATTCCTGTCATGGGCATTGCTAGGTCAAAGCACTGGGCAATCAACTCAAGTTCCACACATGAGAAAAGATTTTCTGTATAAAACTCCAAAGCTCTCAAAAACAAACAAACAAAAAAAGCCCAAAAAAACCCCAAAAATCAAAAACTCAATGTGTTCATATAATTTTAGGTAATAATTGAGTGAAATGTGTGTATATATATATATATGCTGTGGAAAAATTATTCTTGATCACTTATAATCATTAGTTTGTTAAAATTCATGTTTATAATTCTCATGCATAATGTTATAGTTTCCATGTAATAGTTTTCATAAATAATACCTAATTTTTTGTGTGAGTAATAACCTGTTCAAACAGAAATAGGTCAAGTATATAATTATGAAAAAGCTTCCATTTCAAATTATCTACTATATTAACAAGCTAAATCCCAGTTGATAAAACTTTTTGAGTGCTGTAGAGAATGCTACTTGTTTTTAAAAGTAAGTTTTCTCCTTTTTCTTTTATAAACAGTGTATCAGTAAACACAGCCATATGCACCTAGATAAATGCATGTTCATAAGAGTTCCTAGGGCCTATATCTAGGAACTGAACCCTCATAACTAGACTTTATTATCTTCAGGGTTCAATGACATTGCTGAATGAATACACTGCTAAGAAAAAATATTCAAATTTTCTTTGCTATTCAGTTATGTCATTTTCTTGATTTATAGGCTACAAATAGAATTTCAGTAATTCTTTAAATTTTATTGTGATGAAAAATAAATGAAATTCAAATGTTTCTGCCATTTGGTTCATTAAAGCTACTATTGTTTCATCAAAAATGCTGAGAAAACCCAAGGACAAAAGGCTTATTTGACTCAATTTTTCAGAAAAAAAAATATTTTCTTATTTTAGGCCATGTTTACTTATCCTGTGCTATCAATTCTCTCTTGCCATACAGCTCCATACAATGTGGAATGGTCTTGAAAAAGGGGATAAAAATTGGAGAAGAATTGCCTTTTTCAGACTGTTCTGTGCCAAGTATGTAAAAGCTTGCTTTGACTAATGATTGGCAAGGGAGATCCATATCCCTGAGGGCAGTAACATCCCTAGGTGGTGGAATAAGGATGCATAAGGATAGTAACTAAATATGAGCCAATGCGCAAACCAGCAAGCAGCATTTCTCTGTGGTTTCTGCATAATTTCCTATCCTGACTTCCTTCTTTAAAGAAGAATGATGTGAAACTGTAAAACAAATAAATCCTTTCCTCCAGAAGTTATTTGTGCTCAGTGCCTTAACACAGACCAGAAAAGTAAACTAGAATGGCATCGGTTTTATCAAGTTGTACATGAAGCATGAAGAAAGATAAACACTAACAGATAAAATGTTCTCAAGAATAAGCCTCCAGTGGCTGATGATTCTAGGGAGGTCTTACCAACTAGTTTCTACTCCCTTCTCAACTACTAAATCTCATCATGAGCTAAATACTTAAAACATGAGCTTTTAGGGACTATTTCATTTCATTCAATAAAATGTTCTAAACATTCCATTCTGAGCTTTAATATTTACTTATATTTATAGTGTTTTGTTAAAAGACTATTTATGTTTGTGATATTCTTTTTATTATTATTATTATTATTATTATTATTATTATTATTAACAAAGAAGTCATGCTTTCTCTCCTTGTATATCATTATTCAAGGTCCCTTACCCCTCCAGCCACATCAGATCATTTTTTCTTCTCCACAACTCCCCATCCCCTCCCTGGGCAGGCAGCAGACAATCCCATGGTCCCATTGACCCAATATTACCCAATACTACTTAGTTCAGTCTCCATTCCTGGCAGATCCAGTTTTGTCTCCCTTCCCTAAAGAGTGAGTCAGGTATTTCTTTAGGTGAAGTGGGATCCGAAGAGTAGTCCAGAGTGTGTCTGATCACAAGTTGTTCAGTGGTTGTGGTTTGCAGCTTGGGCATGCTTGGCTTTTCTCTTGTTTGTTTGTTTAGAGACCACTAATGAGTGAGTACATCCCCTGCTTATCTTTCTGAGTTTGTGATACCTCGCTCAGGGGAATATTCCCCAAGTCCATCCATTTGCCTGCAAATTTTAGGATATCATTTTTTCTTACTGCTGAGTAGTACTCCATTTTGAAGATGTAACACAGTTTGTTAATCTATTCTTCAGTTGAGGGACATTGATTCTCAATTTTCTGAGAAACCACCATACTGCTTTCCAAAGTGGCTGAACAAGCTTACACTCCTACCAGCAATGGAGGAGTGTTCCCCTTGCTCTGCATCCTCGTCAAAATGGGCTGTCATCTGTGCTTTTCATCTTAGCCAATCTAACAGGTGTTAGGTGGTATCTCAAAGTTGTTTTGATTTGCTTTTCTCTGATGGCTAAAGATGATGAGCACTTTTTCAGGTGCCTTAGTAATTCCTCTGCTGAGAATTCCCTTTTTAGATCTGTATCCCATTTTTTGATTAGGTTATTCAAGGTTTTGGGCTCTAGCTTCTTGAGCTCTTTATATATCTTAGAGATCAGTCCTCTGTCACTTGTAGAGTTGGTGAAAATCTTTTCCCATTCTGTAGGCTGTCGTTTTGTTCTATAGAGAGTGTCCTTGGCTTTACAGAAGCTATTGATGGTTGGTCTTAGTGTATATGGCACTGGTGTTATATTTAGGAAGTGGTTGCCTGTGCCAATTCGTAGAAATGTATTTCCCACTTTCTTTTCTATCAAGTTCAAAGTTGCTGGGTTTATGTTGAGGTCTTTGATCCACTTGGATTTGAGTTTTGTGCAGGGTGACAGGCTTGGATCTATTTGCATTTTTCTACACACTTCCATTCAGCTATGTCAATACCATTTGTTAAATATACTATCTTTTTTCCATTGAATGTTTTAGGCCTCTTTGTCAAAGATCAGGTGTTCATAGGTTTTTGGGTTAATGTCTGGATCTTCAATTCTATTCCATTGATTCACAAGTCTGTTTTTATGCCAGCACCAGGCTATTTTTATTACTGTAGCTCTATAGTATAACTTGAAGTCAGGGATGGTGATACCTCCTGAGGCTCTTTTGTTGAGTAAAATTGTTTTGGCAATCCTGGCTTTCCTGTTATTCCAAATGAAACTGAGTATTGTTCTTTCAAGGTCCAAAAAATATTGTGTTGGGATATGGATGGGCAGTGCATTGAATCTGTAGATTGCCTTCAGTAGAATTGCCATTTTTACTATGTTGATCCTACCTATCCAGGAAAATGGG
Source organism: Sigmodon hispidus (assembly GCA_004025045.1). Taxonomy (NCBI): domain Eukaryota; kingdom Metazoa; phylum Chordata; class Mammalia; order Rodentia; family Cricetidae; genus Sigmodon; species Sigmodon hispidus. The sequence goes on along the minus strand of PVIH01022174.1, from coordinate 1,061 downwards.
AGATCTTTCCATTTTCTTATATCTTCTTCAATTTCTTTCTTCAGTGATTTAAAAATTTTGTAAAACAAATCTGTTACTTCTTTGGTTATAGTTACATCAAAGTTTCTAGTCCTACTTGCAGCTATTATAAAAAGTGATGTTTTCCTTATTTCTTTTTCAGTCTGTGTCTCTTAATGTATAGGAGAGTTACTGATTTTTTTGAGTTAATCTCATATCCTACTACATTGCTGAAGGAGTTTATCAACTCTGTAAATTCCCTGGTAGAATTTTGTGGGTCACTTATGTATATAATCATATCATCCGCAAATAGAGATAGTTTCACATCTTCTTTTCTAATTTATATCCCCTTAATATCCTTTTGATCTCTTATTGCTTTAGCTCAGTCATTGAGAACTATATTGAATAGGTAAGGGGAGAGAGGACATCCTTGTCTATTTCCTGATTTTAGTGGAATTGCTCTGAATATTTCTCTATTTACTTTGAAGTTGGCTGTCGGCTTCTTATAAATAGCCTTCATTATATTTAGATATTTTCCCTGTTTTCCTGATGTCTCCAGAACTTTTATCATAAATGAGGGTTAGATTTTGTCAAAGGCTTTTTCAGCATCTAAGGTAATGATTATGAGGTTTTCTTCCTTCTATTTGTTTATATGATGGATGACAATTACAGTTTTCTACATGTTGAACCATCCCTGCATATCTGGGATTAAGTCTACTTGATCATGGTGGATGACTTTTTATATGGTGTCAGATTCAGTTTGCCAGAATTTTGTTGAGAATTTGAGCATCAATATTCATGAGGCAAATTGGTCTATAATTCATTTTCTTTGTTGTGTCTTTGAGTGGCTTGGGTATTAAGGTTATTTCAGCCTCATAAAAAGAATTTGGCAATGTTTCTTCAGTTTGTACTGTATGAAAGAGCTTGAGGAGTATTGGTGTTAGCTCTTCTTTGAATATCTGGTAGAATTCTTCACTGAAACCATCTGGCCCTGGGCTTTTTTTCTTTGAGAGACTTTTTTTTTTTTTTTTTTTTTTTTTTTTTTTTTTTTTTTTTTTTTTTTT
>PVIH01022173.1:0-27861 GCA_004025045.1 Sigmodon hispidus | reverse complement strand
TCTCTCTCTCTCTCTCTCTCTCTCTCTCTCTCTCTCTCTCTCTCTCTCTCTCTCTCTCTCGTGTGTGTGTGTGTGTGTGTGTGTGTGTGTGTGTGTGTGTGTGTGTGTGTGTGAATGAGTGCTTTGTGTTCCTACCTGGGTGCCCACAGGTTTGAATACCTGCGAATGTCATATGTTCTTTTTCAGGTGCCATCACCACGAGTTTTTGAGGAAAGGCTTCTCACTGCCTCCAAATCCCTCAAGTACTAACTACACTGTGTTGTCAGCACAGAAAAGTCTTTTTCTTTTCCTTCTTATTTCAAACCTGGTCTTATTGGTTGGGTATGCTGATAATGATTACTTAAAATTTATTTAAAAAGAAGCCTCATACCTTTTCTATCTTATAAATTCATTATGCATTTATAGTTGCCTCAGCTTTTTGTTTGAGTGCTGGGATTTGAATTCATGTCTTCATGCTTGTATAGCAAGAACTGCTACCCACAGAGCCATGCCTCAAACCTCTCATCTCCAATGTTCATCCTTACTTTTTCTGCCTACAAGTTTGAAGAATCAAATTGTTAAAATAGAAATTCCACTTCCTAAGATAAACTCTAGCAGATAGACATGTAACGGCCTATACTGCTGTGCGAATTAAAAATAACTAAATTGAAGTCAGTCAGTGGTAGGGCATACCTTGGATCCCAGCACTCAGGAGACAGAGGCAAGCAGATTTCTGAGAGTTCTGAGTGTATATGTGTGTGTGAGATGAGAGGCCTCCCATCCCCATTTCACTACCATACATGCAACCAATGTAGCATCATGCTATTTTAGCACTGGAGAAAATTGCTATCCTGGTTAACAGAGGAAGTTCCAGGAAAGCCAATGCTGTTACACAGAGAAATCCTGTCTTAAAACCCAAAATAACCACAACAGTAATAATAATAATATGATAATTTGCATCTAAGGTTAAATACTGTTTTTTATTCCTTTGGGAGGTGATGTGTAAACTTAGAATTTCACAGATACCAGCCCAGCAGTCTATATTGAGCTACACTGATGCTCCCAACTGCCCCTTTAAGAGCTGAAAAGCTTTGACAATACTTGAGTATAGCACATCTCATTTTCATTTGTTCATAATTCAAAGGGGAAGATAAATGAGCCAGTGAGATGGCTCAGCAGGTAAAAGTACTTGCACCAAATCAGATAATCTGAGTTGACTCTTGGAGCTCAACTGATAGATGGTGAGAACTGACTCTCCAAATTGTTCTTTGACCTTCACATGTACTGCTGCATGTCCATGTGCATGTATGTGTGCATACTTGTGTACACTCCCTTAATAAGTATTAAAAATTTTAAACTAAAATAACAAAACATCTTTTTCCTAGTATAATTCCCCCTTTTATACCTAGCTCTACTTACTCCTTTCAGTCTCTTGCTAAAAGAAAGTTGTGGAGTAATAAGGTGCAAACTGCTTATGCTTCTAGGATATGGTGCTAATCACCATTATCCACTACCTCACCCCAGCCCTAACCCTTGGGCTAGCAAAGGGAGCTAATTTAAGAACTTACTTTGCTCAGGAAATGTGCTCGGTAAGCCCACATCTAAAATGCTAAAACACTGGGAGATTTTAGGAATGCCCCTCCAGAAAAAAAATGAAATCAAAATAAGGAGGCAGGAAACTTGGAAAAATCAAAGATGCAGAGGAATGTTGAGCAGACATTTTTAGAAGTTGTTTGCAGTATACTTTGATATTAAAATAATCATGTTATCCTGAAGATCAGTGAAATCTACATTTCTCACTTTTTGTTCTCACTGCTTTTTGGTGTGCACATTTACGTCCTCAGAATAACCAGTCCTAAGTGCACATCCTGGGACTGCTTTAGCTATGAGAAAATGATGCCGGACCAGAAGACTTTACATCCTCTTCCAGCCGCAGCTTCACAGCCTTACTCATGAGAGTAGAAACAGCATCATTAGCATCTCATGGTACAGACATAAAAACAAGAGTTAGTATAGGAACCAGGAAAGGAGAACGCACATTCCCACAAGTTCTTAGCAGCCCACAGATAATTCATCAGTCAGGCAACACCTTGAATTTGGTTTGTCTCTTTAAAGGGAGATAGTGAAGACATAGAGTGTGATGTCAATATATCACGTAATAGCTGGAAGTGCCATCTTACTAGAGAAGCTAATATTTAGGGCCTGGGACTGAGTCCTAATGGTAGTGCACTTTTGCTCACTGCTAGTGTGGGGAGCCTGGAATGCTTCCTGCTGATTCAACTGTTGTCAAGGTGAAGGATGAGCAGGGACAGCACATAACCGAGTCCACTGCCCAGGAAAGGACTTTTAATGATTAGGTTAAGAAGGTAATGGAAGGCTATGTGGTCATTCATGCTGTAAATGCAACAGGTGGGAAGCTTAGGCAGGAGTTTGTGTCCAGGATCATTCTTGGCTAAACTGGGAGAATCTTTGAAAAAGAAAGAGTCCATACTGAACTGGACCATGGTGGTAGGGGGAGGGGGAACGAACAAAGAAGAGTGACAGTTACACATAGAAATGAGAAGTTTACATGAGTAAGCAAGTCCAATGGGTGGAAGAGGTTTAGGGGAGGGGGATGGGTAAGAATTGCTGGGAGGAGCCACAGGTCAAAAGTGCACTTCGCTGTTAATAGACACCATGGTTAGCCATTGTTTATCTAATTATCCATTATCAATAGAAACACAGGAGTCAGATGTCAGCTATCAGGGTTAAAAACCTGAATGGTAAAAGAATGGGCTGGCAAGCAACTGCAACTGGTGACACACACTCTCTCTTTTCTCTCTTTCTCCCTGCCTCTCCTCTTCTCTCTCTCCTATCTCCTTGATCCTAAAAGGCCAAAACCCTCTCTAAGCTCCATCCTACCTACTACTTCCTGTGTCTGTCTATCTGTCCTCAGTCCTTCAAAGCCTTGATGGTTAATTTTGGTCAGCTAGTCACTAGCTCCACCTTCTGATTCAAAACAAAGTTTATTGTCAGTCTCAGGGGCATCAGAATGCAATCAAAATACCACACATTTGTCCCATGTTTCTTTGGGACCTGACATTTTGAAAAACTCAAATACTGTTGTTGTCTCCAGGTTGGAAGGATGCTGACACTTTTGTGTGCTTTCTCAGGATTTGTGCTAACTTCTTTAATCCATCTTTTCCATTGTATGTACACACAATGTCCCCAATCTCTGCTATCATAAACTAACCTAATATTTCTCAGATACTAATAAAATGATGTGGGGATATTAACATCTCCCAATGTGTTGGGTATTTACCTTAATACTAGGATGTCATGGAAATAAAAGCCTGTTTCTAAGGCAAACAAAAGAGAAAAGCTCAAATATAGAAAAATAACAACTTATAATGTACTTGAACTCATGAGGGTGGTGCAGGTCTTCACATTCATCCGTCCTAGCTCCCTAGCCAACTTCTCTCTTGGGAGTGTCTTTTTTCCCTTTATTTGTTAATAGACAATCTGTTTCTATCATTATTCATGTGTTCCTGGTCTCCTTCACTGTGTCAGGAAACACAAACCTGGAAATGTGAGCAAGTGAGTGACAGATTCTGGTGTGCATCAAGAGCACACCTTCAAGAGAATCCATCTGTTAGGTCATCATGGATGTCTTGTATCAGCACAGGAATTGCCTTGCAAAGTAGACAAATGGTGTTAAAATATATTTAAATTAACATTCTTGACTGCTTCTTAACTCAGAAAAAGTGGAAGCTGGAGCAATAATTTTTTTGTGAAAATATGTAATATCCATTATATAAGTATATGAATAATTTAATTAGATTAAAAAAATAATTTTCCCATTTACTTATTTTAATACTAATATTAAGTTTGCAGTGTGTACTAATGAAATATTTAAAATATGTAATCTGGAAGGTTGGGAGTGGGGAGGCTAACTGAACAAAGTATTTGCCTTGGAAGTCTGATGATCTGAGTTTGGATTCCCAGAATTCCAAGCAAAAGTAGTATATATATATCTGTAATCCCAATGTTTCTGTGGGGACCTGGATACAGAAGAATCTCCAGAAGCTGGGGGTCTAGCTTGTACAGTATATGCAGAAGCAAGCCAGAAATGTTGCTTCAGAAAAGGTAGAAGGCATGGACAGACTATGAGGTTGTCTTCTGACCTCCACACCTGTGTTGCGGCATAATTGTGTTTGTTCTCTTACACATGAGTGGGGGATACACACCCATATCAAAAGAGAAAAGTATTAAATATTTTATAAAGTGGGAAATCTTATAAGTTTTTACAATGAGATTATTACTGAGTAATCTGCCCGCCACATTCTTCCCTTTTCTAATAAACACGCATATACATCTATTCATAAACACACAGCCACTCTGGCAGGTTAATTACTGAGCCTTATTTATCAACAAATTTCTTTCTATACACTGAGCAGTATTAAACACATATGGTACATATTAATATTATAGAATTTTAAATCAGCATATATTAAAAACAAGCAATAAACATCTATATTTACATGTAGTAATATAGTAATGACTTTCCCACATCCTCACAATAATTACGGCAATATTTTCTTGTGTGACACCTGGCCATCCTTAGGATACATTATTTAGGAGACTGCTCTGCTCTTCTATGAGGAAGGAAGACTCTAAAGCTGGGAATCAATCTAAGACATTACCAAGTATGAGGAAATAGTGTGAAGGATTAGAATTCACTCAGTGTTTGGAAAGAGAGAAGGAACATCTTTTACCTCTAATTACAAGCAAAAATTTTTCTGTCTCTGATACTATGGAAATAATGATGGGTGATGTTAAAATTACCTTCTGTTTATCAATTATATTTTCATATTGAGGACCCCTGGGTTCACATACCCTCAAGACTGCTGTTTCCCTGTGGGAGTTTTAGACTCAGGGTGACACATTAAATTTTGTATCTGTGACTTATCCATTCTAATTGGTCTGAATATGACAGTTATGCAGAAATCTCAGGGTCAGGGAGCTGCTTTATTTACAAATGCATCAAACTTTTGATTTTTTTAAGCAGAATGAAAATAAGAAGCATTTTCTAGTGGACTTCCCTGCTGAAAAGGTGAGACAAATTCATAAATAAATCAATGAGAGAAACTGACTTTACACTAATGGGTTCTATACACATTAGGGCTTAAGATGAAACACTCCATAATGGGAAAGGCATCTTAATACCTTCATTGTTATTTAATTCCACGTGTTATGAAATAGGTTCATTTATCATTTATATTAATATTCCAGGGAGAGAGAGAATGCTGGGAGGAGTTCTGTCTCAGATAGTGATTCTATTAGGTCTAGCCACAAGGGGGAGGGACCTGGAAGGAAGATTAACTTCCTGATGCTCTGGGTCTGTGCATCATTATTTTGCAAGTCTCCCCCAATTCACAAGGGGAAGACATAGGTCAACCTTGATGTCAGGAATGAAATATAAAACATTCTATTCTAGGCTTGGTCTAGTTGAAATAAAATCACATTTATAGATAATGATGTAGGAAGAATCATTACTGATTTTTTCATTTTTTTTATTAATCTTTGGAGAATGTGGAGAAGACTTAGGAAAGAAGAGGAAACAATATAGATTGAGAATCTGTGATTAGGCTTGCTCTGGCCCTTTCTCATATTGACCATTAATGCATGTATTCTACTGCCATGCAGAATAGACTAAGTATGAGAAATGAGAAGAAAGCAATATGTAATTTGCAACAGCTTGAGTGACTGTTGAAGGATTAGGTAGATAAAGGGACATCAATTTCCTTCCTCTCTTCCAAAGGCTCTGTCAATGCCCCTGAAGAAGAAAACAGAAAGATAATAAGATGCAGTGGTCAGGGAGAACTCCAGAAAAATGACAGTGCAGTTTTGCTGAGCCAGAAGCTATGACTGCCAGCATAAGGCCTGAACAAGAGCAAACCGGCTAACATTCTAGTATAGAAGGCCACGTTCCTGACAGGAAATATGTGCTAAAGGAAGAGGAGTCAGGTTTCTTTAGGGTTGTGCCTCCTGGCAGGTTGATCATTCTCCAATGGACTGGCCCACACTTACTTATTTACAGGCAGCAGTGACTGGACAGACTGAGGTAGCATACATAGAACCTGCATGGTTCTGCACCAGGTAAGTCCTACAGCTAACAGGAAAAGTACACATATATCATCCCCATTCCTAAACCAGAAGCAAGCTCCAATTGATAACCACAAAGAAAATTTGTTTTTTTTTTTTTTTTTTTTTTTTTAGGGAGTCTCACTGAGAAAACAAAATCACTCTTATGGGTAAGCCACATACCTAGCTGCAGATGGTCAATAGAAAACAAAATCAATGACATCTTTGGTGGCTCTTTGCCTCATAATGCCATGCTGGGCATTTCCTTTTCCTCCTTTCTTTCTAAATCTTTTTTTTTTTTTTTACACGAATAGAAAATGTGATTTTTTCATAATAAAAAAAGAAAAAAATTATAAGGATCATCATAAAATTTGCTCTAGAATTGTCATTGACTTCAAGTTCTTCCCCAAGAAAGAACTCGGCATGGTGATCACACTTCTGTTAGTCATTGGGCACCATTTCTTAGTAAGAATTAGTAAATATTCCTTTGGGGTTTCTCTTTATTTTTATTATTATTATTATGAACAAAGAAGTCACACTTTCTAACCTTGTATATCCTTATTCAAGGTCCCTACCCCCTCCCACCACATCAGGTCATTTTTTCTTCTCCACAGCTCCCCATCCCCTCCCTGGGCAGGCAGCAGACAGTCCCATGGTCCCACTGACCCAATATTGCTTAGTTCAGTCTCCACTCCTGGCAGATCCAGTTTTCTCCCCCCACTCTCAAGAGTGAGTCGGTGCTGGAGAGATGGCTCAGCGGTTAAGAGCACTGTCTGCTTTTCCAGAGGACCCGGGTTCAATTCCCAGCACCCACATGGCAGCTAACAACTGTCTGTAGTTCCAGTTCCAGGCAAACACCAAGGCAAATAAATAAATAAAGCTTTAAAAAAAAAAAAAAAAAAAGAGTGAGTCGGGTGTCCCTCTAGGGGGAAATCTTATTCATTTATTTTTAATTAATTATTTATTTTTTCTCTTTTTTTACTCCATGAATTCTTTGTGTATATACTATGGCTTTTGCCTTTGTGTTTTTATAAGATTCTTGAGTGTATAAACAAGTGGATTACTGTATCTCTGGCTGCTTTGTATGCCTTTTCTTGGGCTCTTTTCCTTTGCTTGTGTGTTTGTTTTGTTTTGTCATACTTAGAAGTGTTTATGTTTTTTATCTTATTAAATTTTATTTTATTATTATGCCCTAGAAGCCTAAGTGTTTTCTGATGAGAGCTAGAAATAGGGTGGATTGGATAAAAGGGGAGATGTGCTGAAACTAGGAGTAAGAGAGGGAAGAAAACCAATTATTGTGATATATTGGATGGAATAAATATCTATGTTCAATAAAGATTAAATGATAAATTAAAAAACAACAGAAATGAAACAAATAAACACACACATGAAATTGGGAGAAGAACATAGAGAAGTGATGCCAGAAGAGGAGATGGAGGGTAGGTGTGGAGGGGTGAATAAGACTGAAATACAGTTAAACAGAGGTAAAATCCTCAAAGAATTAATTACAAATATTTGTATTAAAGAGGTATTAGGTACATTGTGCCTCAAAAAAGTATAGCTTATGAAATATTAACACTAATGTGCTGATGAGGTAGTTTAATTCTCTGGATGACTCTGAGATAGATATTCTCACTCCTCTTTAGGAGTCCAGGCAGATAATGCTGAGAGAAATGTAGTAACTTTCACAAGATCAAACCAGTAATAAATGGGACACTGAAAGTCAACATTTCAATCTAGGATCATAGTCTTATGCAAGAGGTACAGTGAGAAAATAATTAAATTATTAAACTTATTCCTTAGCATTTAATAGCCTATGACCCAGGCAAGAAACCCCACTAAAAGAGTATTTCTTTGCTGGAGCTTTTTGTTTTAAGTGAAAAATAGAGATCCTTCACCACTGCTCCAACACAGAGGATCAACAGATCTAACCTGTCATGGATGTAGAATCTGGGTTTCATCTTTCACCTTCTGGTTTAGATTTGGTTTAAATATATTTCAAGGCTCGGAGGCTGTTTGGATCTTGGCTTAACCAAACAAGTAGCTATTTTTTATTTAATCTCTTTCTTTTAATAAAATGCTTTCTGTTATTGTTAAAGGAATTTCATTCTTCAGTGCTTCACAATTGTTGTTTTCTTCTGGTCTACATCCAAGGAAATTATTCTTGATTGTCTTGGTGCTCCCTATGAAATGAACTTGTTTTTGGAACAGTGTATCATCCTGGTCAGAAACCAGAATTGAATCTTCATTTCAGCTCATTTCTTTTTCTTATATCCATCTCAGAAGTTCTTCACCTGTAAGAGAATTTCATTCATTTCAACTGGAATGGTGGAAAAATTGTAATTATGCTTTCTAGAACTTTCTTTTAGAAAATCTTCATTCTAGCACTACGAAGATAAGACAAGAGAAAGCAGACTTAGTAGATTTGCGTCATCTTCCAGAGTTCCTTCATTTCAGAAGCAAAAACACTAGTTAAATTTCTTTTTAAACGTCTTTTGCCCTCCAGGAAGAAAGTGTCACACAATTATGTTACTGTGCATTTTCTTCTGTCTCTTCCCACATAGGTTAGAATCTCATTAAATTTTATGAAAAGTTTTAGTAATAGGCAGTGTATTGCAATTATGTGCTTTGACATCTGCCTTAATATGATCTTGCACCAAGTTTGAGAGTACTTATTTATGGCTGTATGTCTTATTATGTAACAAGCTGGAGCTTGTAGAGGTGAAGGCTATTCATGCCTTCCTCAAAAAAGAAAGTGAGGCCTTCCTGGCTGGTTCATTCTTGTCCTAGTAAAGAAGCCCAGGGACATAGAAAAATGTGGCTGAAGGACACTAAGGAAAATGAGGTCATTGTGTCACCAGAAAAGGTTGCTGGAGTGACATTTTTGAAGCTTCACATGTGACACTTAGCTCCCCAAGCTGAGAAACTCAATCTTGTCAGAGGTATCCCAGACTTGATTAGGTCAGAATGTAGAGTCAGATTAGCACAGTTCCCATGAAATGACATTCACAGCAAGGATGTCTAGATATTAATTTATGGTCAGATATATAACTCACAAAGGAATCAGATGCCTATCTAGTTAATATCATCACCTGAACATACTCTTATGAAAGCCAAAGTATGCTCAAAAGTTACTAGGCGTTAAGGTAGCTGTATTATTAATATTTAAGACCTGAGGAATTTATACTGAAAGGTACTTTGGAAAAATTAGAGCACAGTTAAGTGCTTGCCTCAAATAATAATAATAATAAAACACATTCTTTCTCCACTATTTATATAAAGATTCCAGTATGGTGGCATGTGTTTATAATGCCAGTGCTTGAAAAATTGAATCAGGTGGATATCTGGGGCTTGCAGCCCATCTAGTCTAGCCTATTGGCAACTGTCAGGTCCCAGTGAGAAACTCTGTCTTGAAATTTAAGTGGATGCTGCCTGAAAAATTACACTGAAGTTGACCTCATCCTTAATACTTTATGCACACACATGCACTCACATGAATATAAAATACATAATTTTTTTATTGGACAAACTTGAGTTTAAGTCTTTGATTTATTCTTTTTCTGAACTACTGTTGTAGTGAACATAACAAAATTCCTATGACATGTGGATATATATTACATATATAATAAAACCAGAATATGGAGAGAGAGCACACAGTGAAATCCTAAGCAGACAGCTCAGGGAATTCTTGATCCTTGAGTACAAGAATAAACAGCTGAGAGTCAATCACATATACCTTTAATCCCAGCACAGGGAAAGCCAGGAGTGGTGACCAGCACTCTTAATCCCATAACTCCAGAGACAGAATTTCTTCTGTTTCTGTGAGTTCAAGGCTACACGCTTTTAATCCTAACCTGGATGGGATAGGGTATATAAAGGCTCATAAAAACCCAGAGAAAACTGAAGCGACCATCAGAAGTGACCAGAAATGAGGCTAAGGAATTTGCATAAAAGCTCGGTGAGAACTGTCTGTGATGCTTCCTTTCTCTGATATTTCAGCCTTCCCTCAATACTTGACTTAGAATGTTTTTGTCTTACAACCCAAATTTGTGCTACTACAATGACTTACTACTAACCAATCCATTTTTATGATAGACACTCTTTTAAAAACTAGAATTTTATGGGCTGGAGAGATGACTCATCAGTTATCAGTACATACTTCTCTTGCAGAGGAATCAAGTTTGGTTCCTATCACACATATCAGACAGCTCAAAACTCTTTGTGACTCCAGTTCCAGAAGAATTCAGGAAAACCTGCACTCATGTTCATATAACCCACCCTAACACACACACACACACACACACACACACACACACACGCACACACACACATGCACACACACACTATAATTTATTTTTAAGTTAAATATTTTTAAATATAGACATAGAAATCTAGATCCTCTGTAAGAGCAGCAAGTACTATTAACTGTAAGCTCTTACTCCAATCCCAAGTTAAGTAGATTTTAAGAGTTTTCACAAAAATACAATTTTATCTATAGATGTTGTTTGTGGTTTGATCCTCCAAGGCTAGCCTTACATCCCCCACAGTCACTTCACATTCAACCCATAATGCATTGTTGGAAATAGTCAGCTGACCCCACAGGAATCATGAGACCACATCTAAAGACAAGGAATAAGACAAACACACATACTTAGTCTGGTTAGGCCATCTTCCCTCCTATCAGATTAAATGAGGAAAGTCCCCAGAACAATTAGAAAGAACAGAAGTATTCACTGTTTTTGGGCAGAAATTTCAAGGCACTTGATCTAGGACTCTATATAAGGTCTAAACAGTATAAAAATAGAAAAGAATTGTTAAATAATCTCAGTGGATAGAACTGAAACATATTATATTAAGTGTGGTAAGCCAGGTTAGAAATACTAACTTACAAACTCTCTCTCTCATATGTACATTGTAGCTTTTAATTTTATTTAGGTGTACATATGTGAGTGTTAATTTTGGTGGAAGCTGGACACTCAAACCGGGAATAGGGAAAGATTAAAATTAGAGGCTTTAAAAAGAAAGTTGAGGAAGGTAATAGAACATGTATGTTATGAAAGCATAAAGGGAATACTGGGTACCAAAGGGGGCAAGTGGGATGGGGAGGCAGAAAGATATGGGAAAGAACTAGGTTGAGGAGTTCAGCCAAGACTATAGGAAAATGCCATAAGGAAGCTGTTATTTTATATTCTAATTAAAAAATAAAGTAGATCCAGTTATCTCCCCCCAACATCAAGACTGAGTCAGGTGTTCCTCTAGGGGGAGTGGGATCCAAGGTGTCAGTCCAAGATGTTTCAGATCCCAAGCTGTTCAGTGGTTGTGGTTTGCATCTTGGACATGCTTTGATTTTTGCTTTTTTGTTTGTTTTGTTTTGTTTTGGGAGGTTTTTTTGTTTTGTTTTTGTTTAGAGTCTACTAATGAGTGAGTACATCCTGTTTATCTTTCTGGGTTTGAGATACCTCGCTCAGGAGGATATTCTCCAAATCCATCCATTTGCCTACAAATTTTAGGATATCATTTTTTCTTACTGCTGAGTAGTACTCCATTGTGTAGATGTACCACAGTTTGTTAGTCCATTCTTCAGTTGAGGGGCATCTAGGTTGTTTCCAGGTTCTTGCTATTACGAATAATGCTGCCATGAACATAGTTGAGCTAATGCCTTTTGAGTGCAACTGTGCGTCTTTAGGGTATACACCCACAAGTGGTATTGCTGGATCCTTGGGGAGACTGATTTCGAGTTTTCTGAGAAACCGCCATACTGCATTCCACAGTGGATGAACAAGCTTATACTCCAACCAACAATGGAGAAGTGTTCCCCTTGCTCAGCAACCTCTCCAGCATAGGCTGTCATTTGTGTCTTTTATCTTTGTCAATCTGACAGGTGTCAGATGGAATCTCAAAATTGTTTTTATTTGCATTTCTCTGATGGCTAAAGATGATGAGCACTTTTTCAAGTGCCTTTCAGTCATTAGTAATTCTGCTGAGGATTACATTTTTAGTTCTGAACCTTATTTTTTGATTGGGTTATTCAAGGTTGAATTGAGCAATATTGGGACACTAGGACATTGGGACATTGGGACATTGGGACCTCCTCCCCATGCTGAGGAGGAGATGAGGAGATGTGGAGAAGAGAGAGTGACCTGAGGGGGTGGGAGGGTGAAGGGACCTTGAATAAGGATATACACGGATAGAAAATGTGACTTTATTCATAATAAAAAAGAAAAGAATGCAAATATGGGCCACCACAGCCACCGGGCCAAATAAATTAAATTGAAATAAAAAATTAACTAATAATATGGAGGAAGGAAGTGGGAGGGAGAAATGATGTAATTAAAATTTTTTAGTTAAAAATATGGTTAAAAAAACAAATGAAGTATATGAATAAAGACCAAAATTTAGGTCTTTGACAAACTAGGAGATATATATATATACTATGATCCATATTGAATCATGAAATAGAAGTATATTTTTTCAAGAGACAGGCAGCACCCAATGCAACTGTCAGGTATTTCATAAGCATCAAGCTGCCCTGGATTTTGATCTGCAGCCCGATGCCTATTTTCAAGCTGCCTCCTCTTGTTAACTCTATGCACTTGGACAAAGTGGTTGTCTCCTTATTGCAATAAAATAAGAATTGTTAGCTGATACCACAGATAAGTAGTAGAACACTTACCTTCTTTGCTTAAGGTGTTTAAATCTTAATACTTAAAAGCAAAGGAATTTTTAAGAGTAGTGAGAATTAACCCAGTTAACACATTAAAAATAGTGGAAATATCACCTTGTCCCTAGTGAGCACTAGATCAGGGGCTTACGATCCATCATAGGCTTGGTGTTATGGGCTTTCAAAATGACATTGTAGTTAAGAGGGTTTGTTGTTCATGCAGGACCCCCCTTCCCTAGTTCACTTTCCAGCACCCACATCATATGATTCACAGGGAGCTCTAGTCCTTTAAGATAACTGACACACTCATCTAAGCTTCAAGAACATGTATACACACAACACAGAGAGAAAGAGAAAGAGAGAACCAAAGCTTTTGTTAATTATAGCAATATATAAAAATTATTTTGTCACAATTTTGATATCTCATTATATCTCCAACTCTAAGATCTCATTTCTACTTTTTTTGAAGCAAATAGTTGTTCTTCTTATTTAATTTCCAGTTTTCTTTATTCCAAGATGGTTCTGAAACACCACGTCACAGTCAATGGAAATAAACAAGAACTTAGAAAGTCTTTATTCTTCATGACCCAGCCCTACCTCACCTTTGCCACAGTGGGAACTAATTTTTCATATCTAAAGACAATGTCTTAGCTTCATTTACTGTTGCTGTGGCAAAAAGCTCTGACCAAAAAAAAAAAAACAACTTATGAAAGAGAGATTATTTCAACTAACACTTCTAGGTCGCAGTCCATTACTGAAGGGAGGTAGGAAAAACTACAAAGTCCCACATACAGTCAAGGGCAGAGAAAAAAATGAGTGCATGCTTACAACTGACTTGTCTTCTCCTCTTAGATAATTTGGAAACCAAACCAGGGCATATTGCTACTTGCATTTAGGTTAGGTCTTTCCACATCAATCAAGAAAATGAAGATAACAAGCTGATAGAGCAATGTGATCTATATTGTCCCCCTTTGAACCTCTTCCCAGGTGTTCAGTTCATCATTAAAACTAACCACTATACAGGGGAGAAGAAGAAATACAGGAAATCAGAAAGAGCAGGGAAATGAGCAGATGCTTATGGCCTATGACCAGTAGCTAGCTACTATTTCAAATTTTCAAGATTGTTGATAGGACACAGAGGGTAGTGATGTTGGCCATAGCTACTTCTCTCATTATTCATAAATAGGTGTAAATGGTATTCTCAAACCTGTACTTGTTAATTGGAAATGGCAAAATAAAGTCATACTTTTCTTCCTGGAGTTTTCTAGTCTAGTGAGATCCTAAAGTTCCCCAGGTGTAACACACGGAAATCTATTTCATCTATTTCTCACAGATCTAGAGATTAGAATATGAGTCTAGGATGTCAGAAGGCTAGATTTTCTCTAAAATCCCCATCTCTTGACCATCTCGTTTCTTCTCATTGCCTCACTACATCTAAGACCACAGTTCCTCTTCTTACAATGTCACCAATCATACTACACACAGCCTCCCTAGTAACCCAATTTTAACTTGAGTATTTAAAAGTTCTAGTTTTAAATGTAGTTATGTTTTCACATTAAGACTTTAGCATATCAATTTTGGGGAGATATAAGTCAGTCAACATCACTGAACAGCAAATGATATCATAGTTAAATATGTGGTAGGAATTAAAGGTAATGAGCACATTAGGAGCTAAAGAGATACCTCAGAGGGCAATGCTTTCTGTACAAATACAAGCAACTGGCTTTAGATTACAAGCATCCACGGAATGGTTGAGCAATGCAACTTTCATCTGAACACTGGGGGTCCAGAAAAAGACAGATCCAGGAGCATCAATTATGAGCTTCAAGTTCAGTGAGAGACCCCCCTTTTAAGAATAAGGTAGCCAGTAATAAAGAAGGAATGTCACACTCAAGCCTCTGCACATATACATATAGGTGAGCAACCCAAATATACATATGCACACATAATATAAACACATGAGTGATAGGGAGAGGAGAAGAGGAGGAGAAGGAAGAGGAGGAGGAAGAGGAAGAAGAAGAAGAGGAAGAAGAACAAGAAACTCAATGACTATTAGATGCCCATATCTCTGAGGTTTTCAGACAATCCTAAATTCCTAGACTATCTGCTCTCTCCCTTTTCCATGGCTTTCTTCTATAGATTTCAAAGAGTAAATCATCCGGCTTCATCTTTTGCAATTCAACTCTTATTTAAAAGAATGAAAGATCTGTGGAATATCTTTACTTGTAACATGCTTTTTTCACTATTCTGTTCTTCAGAGCTTTTTTTCTAAACATGTATTTATATTATAATAATATTTTTATGCTTGAGAATTTGATAGATATATACAATGAAGTATCATCTCTACCCCATATTTTTCCCTTCTAATTTTTGCCTATATTTCCAACACATCCTCTCCAAATTCATTCTTATATTTTCTTTCCTCCTCTTTTTCTTCCTCATCCTCTTCTTTGTTATTGTCTCTTCATCTTCTTCCTCCTTTATTCATATTTACTTTGTCTTATTAGAACTTCCTATATGTGTATGGTTGTGAGACATCCACTGGCCCACGGGAAATCTGCCAATGTCTACACCCTCCAAAAATAATGATTCTCCCTACTTCACAAGTCATTGCCTACTCTTCAGTTCAGAGCATGGCCTCATTTCCTCCCCAGTCTATGTTGTCATTTTGTCTAATTTGATATTGTACGCATTTTAGGGCAGGAATCTAGAGTTACTCTGACATTATGAGCACAGTGACTCTCATGTCGAGAAGATCACATTTCACAGTATATTCCCCATCCACTGGCTCTTACCGTCTTTCTTCCTCCTCTTCTGTGATATTTTCTCAGCCTTGGAGTGGTGAGGGATGGAAAAAATGTTTAACTTTGAGCTGTTAATCATTTATTCTCAGTCCCTTGGTTTGGTATGCATCTCTGCACTCACTGCTGTTCATGGCAAAAAGTAGCTTCTCTGCCAAAGTTGAGAGTAACCCAGGTTGAGACCCATTTAAATACAAAGGAGAAGCATATTATAAAGGAGAGGAGACATGGAAAAGGGCTCACCCTGCTCCCATTCACAAAGGCCTCATAGCCAACCGGGAGAGGAGACACACAAATGAGAAAGTAACCACAAAAGAGTTAGTGTTGTACTGCAAGCTGGGAGGTGTGTTTGTGTTATTTCTTATTTCAGCTTATTACGGAACTAAAACCAATAACTTCATCTTGGCTCTGACTTGGAATAAATCTTACTTTGCCTCCTGGGACATAGAAAGCTCTGTTGAGAAACTAATAAGTTCAGGGCAAATTCTCAGCTATTTTGTAGACGGAGAAATGGAATGAGGCAGTTCAGCGTATGGGAGAACACAATCCAAATATGCAGAGAAAAATCCAGGCTCTGGTTATCTAAAGGAGCAGGTGGAACAGGTTAAGAAATTAGCATAAGTTGAATAATGGAACATTCATTATTTCACAATCGAGTTGATGAAATCCTTGGCGTAAACACGCTTCTGTGTCATATGCTGTGTTATTGTTGTTTGTAGAAAGGAGTCATGTATAATTTAGAAGCTGCTTTAATTAGAGTATCAATCATTTTCAAATATTTAGATAAATTATAAAAAATAGGCAAAGCATGTTCATCATCATAAAATTCAACATTTTAGAATTACTTTTTAGACATTTCTGTATATAACATAAATACTTTGGATTTATATAGATATATATGCATGTATATATGTATACTTTGGATTTTATATGCTAGAATGCCCTGGCCATTTTCCCTTGATTTGATAGTCTGTTCAGGATGCTTGAAAACCACAGATGAAGCAAATGACTGTTCACAATATTTGACAAGAAGTTTATAAGAAAAAATAAGAATGGTATAAAATGTAGAATATAGCAAAATGGAAAGGCATAGCCAATACTGCCTGTTTTATGTACTCATTTTTCTCAATTTCCAAATCCACCCGGAATATATTATGCAATATCAGGAGACAGATGAATTGAGGAGACAAGGTGAAAAAGGTATTTGTTAGGGCATCAGAAGCCAGCCAAGGCAATCACAGGCAGGGCAGAGGGCAGATTAAGGCCTGTGCTTTGCTCAACAATGACTGCCTATTTTGTAACCTGAAGGTGAACCTCATCTACCCTGCAGCATCCTTCAGACCACAGGAGGCAGTAGAGACCATAGAACAAGATTTCTATGAACAAAGGGCTTTGCATTTGAACTTATTTCTGTCTTTGAAAACCATTCACATTTGGTGCTGAGGAAGTGGTTCAGTGTTTCAATTGCTTGCTGCAAAACTGTGAAGTTCAGAGTTAAGATCCACAGAACTTCAACTGGATACAGTAACACAAATGTGCAATGATAAAGCTCTTGTGGAGAGATGAAAGAGCAAGACAGAACTCCCAGAAAGTCACAGGTCAGCATGCACAGTAGTGAACAATAAGAATTAATTTGCTGCTTAACGTCATTCTAAGTAAAGGAGAAATTTGAGTCTGAAGAAATGATTTGATGGTTTAAACCTGAGCTACTCTTGCAGAGTTTGATTTCCATTACAAGCATTTGTAACTCCAGCTGAATGGATCTGTCAGTTTCTTCTAGTCTCCATGGGCACTGCATTCATATTTGTACATTTCCACACACATACACATATATGCACATCACTATAAACAAACAGATAAATTTGGGGCCTATTTTACCATTTATCTTCATATCATATAATTTATTTTCAAAAGCAAATGTAAGAACATTATTTTGCATATAAAATCACCTTAGTTCCAAAATTAGTTCACATACATGTATATGTAAAAATTGTTGTTTCTTTACTAGAACAGTAAAATTATTGGTCATATTGAATGTATCTTTAAAAAAAAAAACACCCTGTTTTGATGTGTGCATTCTGTGAATTCATTCTGGATGAGGAGAAAAAAAAAGTGAACCTGTTACTGTCTCATTATTCTCTCTCTCTCTCACTTGGTATCTTTAATCTCAAATTAAGCAGTTGTCTGATACAGAGGACAACCTGTGAGATTTTCTTCTTCCTTCCTTCCTTCCTTCCTTTCTTATTTTTTTAATTCCTTTCATCATGAGGGTTTCAGATATAAACTCTCATTTTCAAGTTTTGCAGCAAGCATTTGTTATTGCCAACCCATCTTGCCAGCTCATTGGAAGTTCTTTACCAATGTTTTCAGACCTCATTTTCTTAATACACTTCATATCCTCTTTCCTCCTGTACTCAGAGCCATGAATTTTAAAATAGTTCTCAGAACAGGTATCTGGTAATTAGAAAGATCTTGTAAAAGTGTTTCCCATGATAGAATATTCTTTCCTGATGTTTGTATATGATGACTCCTGTGCTCCAAAATTCTTTTTTTTTCCTAGTTTTAATTTTTATTTATTTATATATATTATTTGGTGATTTTACACCATGCACCCCCATCAAACTCAGTTCTCTTAGTCTTAAGATCAGTTTTCTGGAACATTTCGAATGTGACCTCATAGTTATTTGCATTTTTGATAATTCATAGCTCTATAAATTTTTTAAAAGTTGTTTTGTTTACTATCCACTTTCTTCCCTAGATAAAATAAAATCTCATGAGAATAGAAACTTCTCTTTTCTACCATTCTCTATACTCTAATACATAGAACAATAAGTGTCTGGTACAGTATAATGCTCATGAAATAGTTATTAGGTGCATATAAATTAAAAGTACAAAGCACCTATTGCATATTTGTTAACTATATTTAATATCAACAAGGCATATCCTTTCTTTCTTCTTCTATAACATATTTTATGCTTGATGGTGAATATGTTGTGTAAACTTTTAAAAATTCAGATGATATTGTGTCATTGGAGACATGCTTGCTTCATGTAGAAAGGTCACTAGACTATAAACAGAAATATTTTTAACCATTATTATTATTATTATTATTATTATTAAGTGTGTATATATGTGTCTATTGAGTGGGGTCATATACACATGCCTGCAAATGCCATAAGAATCCAATAAAGGACATTGACTCCCCTTGATTTGAAATTATAGGTGACTGTGAGGCACTTGATGTGGGTGCTGGGATCAAATCCAGGTCCTGTGTGGCCATTTGTGTGGTTCCAAACAGCAGAAAACATAGCATTAAGTCTTAATTTCATCACAACTGCCTTCATAGTAAAAATTCCTATATTTTTGTTTTTTAAACCTGGTATTACTCTTCAAAATTCTATAGATTCTAAAAGCCAGTAGCATTTAGAAAATGCAGTAATTTTTTTATGCCATAAGGTTTTGAAAACATAGGAAGATGCCCATGCTAATTAAATCACAGGAAATATTCTTCCACATTTTTTTTTTTAAAAAAAGAAAGCCTACTAGTCTACTAGAGTTAAAAGGTTTATCATCTTTAAAAATTAAGCGTTTGGAAGGCTCTTTCCAAAAACATGTACCCCAAATTGAAACGTTAATTAAAACATGTCAGATATATCAGAGAAAAAGCAAAATGTTCAACTTGAAGTATCATCATTTTTATGGAATGTTTGGAAAAGAAATGTCTTGCATGCTTTGAAAATTAGACAAATAAAGCCTTATCTCTAACATATTCCTCATTTCCTGAATTTGCAAAGGAGAATGTGCACTTGAATGGATTCCTTTAAACCTTAATGAAGACAAGATACAGGGCTTGTCCTTGGCAAAATTGTGGTTGACCATTCATCTTGATGGCAGTCTATCAATTCTCCATCACCCCAATCTACCTTCCATTCTCCAACCATCAATTTCCACTTGCAGGAAAGATTTATAATTGTCAGAGTCAAGCAGTCTCTCTAAGGTTCTGTGGGACAGGGTTATCATTCAAGTTGGAGCTAATGTAAAGGGCAAGAGGAAGCAGTTGACATTATTTTCTAGGTTGCCCTTCTGGTTATCTCTCTTCTCCTCTCACCTGCTTCTAACATCAGCATCTAACTGGAGCAATAGGTTACAAAATGGTTAGCAGACCTAAGCTGACTCTCCATAAACATGGCTGCTAGCCATGCTTTCCCCCGTCGCCTCTCACTATGAATGTAACTGACAACTGCTGTGAGCTACTGACAAGGGCTAGGCATGCCCTCCAGTTGCTCTCATTTCTATTTTCCAAGGTGCTCAGTGATATGTCATACCAGATTCATCACTTTAGACTTGGGCAGCTTTGTAGAGTTCATTTTTCCAAAGTCAGACCCACTGCAGAAATTCTCTTTATTATAGCCCTGAAGATAATCTATCTTACAGTTTCTGCTTGAACCACATTTAGTGTCAGGTAACTTGGTGGCTGTTACAGTAGTTCACTGTACTTCGAAAAGGCAGAAAAGACTTCTAACTTAGATTCATTGGCCTAACCCTATCCCTTCAGCAGCAAGACACACAAGGCACACTATGCTCTTTGATCTTTTTCTAGAAAGCCATCTTAGACTTCATGTACCTCTAAATCACACATTCAAAACTAATGTGCAGTTAGGATGAAAATTCACAATTATACTTCACTTGATTTGCACAATCATTTCTACTTTGTGTTTTAGACCTTGGCCTGTATGTATATGTGTATGTTGGTGTGCTTGTGTGTATTTATGTCTTTGTATATATGTGTGTATGTGTATGGTTTTCTTTCTGTTTGTGCTCATCTATGTCTGTGCTTGTGTGTGTAGCCATGTTTACAGTACTTCCTATAAGTTAGTGATCTTTAAAACATCCCATAAATACTGGCTTATTTCCCACTCACAGTTAAGTGAGAAGGTAGAATTTCATTGTTGTATTATGAGCAGTAATATCAGATGAGTAAACTGAACCACAGACTTCAATCCATTTATGGAGCTTAATTCTTCCAGGAAACCCAGACATTGTTGCCTTAATCCTGTATCTATACTGTGACCTGAGTAACAGTAACATTATGTAAGGAGATATGGATTTCTGTTTACTTACAAAATAAATACTGGTTTAGTTACATGAGGGTTACAGACCAACTAAGCAAGGCACGTAGGAAAAGGTAATTGGTATCCACATTTGGCTGAAAAACTAAACTGTTTAGTTACTCCCAAATTCATCCACTCCACACCACAGTCCTTACCCACTGACTGATGAATCTAGTGGCAATCTATATTTTAATAATACTAATTTTCTTCATAGTATTTTAATCAAAATTTAAACTGTGAGATGGTTCAGTGGTTAGGAACACATATGCTCCTTCAGAGGCCAAAGTGTTATCCTTAGCCCCAAGCTCACTGGCTTACAACTACACAAATACAACTCCAATCCCAGCAGATCCTGCACTACTGGCCTCCTCAGGCACAGTGCTTACATTCATATAACCCCACACAGCTAGCTACTTATACACAATTAAAAATCATAAAATACATCTTTTTAAAATTGTATTCTATTTATTACATACATTTTCCTTCATGTCTTTTTCATAGAGTCACAGTTCAAAGTTTTATGTTTAGTAAAGATAGTAGAAAACTTAAAATAGACAAATTTAAGTTTTCAAGATTGATTTTATGTAGCATTCATTTATATGTGTGTCTGTCTGTGTGGGCTTGTGTCCATGAGTACAATGCCTATGCAAGCCAGAGGAGAATAACAGATCCTGTGGGAGCTGGAGTTACAAGCAGTTGTAAGACACCTAATGAGGGTACCCAGGGTTGACCTCAGATCCTCTGCAAGAACAGCAAGTATTATTACTCCCTGAGCCATCTCTCCAGATCGCCCAAAATAAAACTGAAAAGAGACTCACTTGGACAGTCTCTGTGTGAGTCTGAAAAACATTTTAAGTAGAAGGAAAACATGAACCTGAGAATGCAACTTACAAAAATGAAGATATGTAGAAATTGAAAACACACAGGTGAAAACATTTGAGAACATATTAGTATTTTAGTAAAGTTGGTGCTTTGAGATGTCACAAGTAACCCAGCACTGTTGACGTCTGAAGAGTGTAGGTCAGGTTTCCTATCCTAGCAGAGAAGAGCTGATTTTGTTATCAAGTTAAAATATTTGAAATCCTGAGAGAGGAAGAAACTAGTGTGATGGCTCAGAGGGTAAAAGTCTTAACCTCCAGCCTAATGACTTGAGTTCAAACTCCTGAGTTCCCTCCCCATAGTAAAAAAGAAGAAAAAGTTGACTCCTAAAAATTGTTTTCTGCCCTCCATCCATTCAAGGTACCATGTGTACTTACATATTTACATCATTTATACACACACACACACACACACACACACACACACACACACACATACACACACACACCAAATGTAAAAGTATTCTTTTGAAAAGAATGAGCATCTGGAGATGTCTCAGCTTTGCCACAATGAACATCTGGAGGGGTGTCTCAGCTTTGCCACAGTGAGAATTTAGGGAATCTCAGCTGTATTGCAGTGAGCAGCTCAGCTATGTGGTAGTGAACATCTGGAGTAGATCAACTGCTTGTAGTGAACAATTTGGAGTGGCTCAGCTGTATGCAGTGAGCATCTGGAGGTTGGTGCTGTGGTTCAGCTGTGCTGCCTTTTGAGAGGACTCCAGGGAGATTTCTAGCACCATGTTGGTCCATTTACAGCCACTTGTATCTCCATTGCAAAGGATCTCTCACCCTCTTGTGGCTTCTGTGGGTACTGGGCTCAAAATGCTTATACCCGCATATAGATATGCATACAGAGACAATTAAAAATAAAATAAATATTCAAAGGGCAGAATATACTTAAACCAGCATTTTTTCTTTTCATTTCTAACACATGTCCATGTTAGTTTTGTATATGAAGAGAATAAGAGTCTTCATTAAGCTGATTCTCTTTCCTGGGAGTCAGATGTATTTTTAAAAATACAGAACCTTCATCCAACAATGAATAGAGGTGGAGACAGAGATCCTTGGCTGAGCACCTGGCTGAGCTCCTGATCCAGCTGAGAGCAGGGAATGAGAGTCTGTATTAGCAAGGGAATAGGGATTATGAGGAGATTTCATACAGAGCTGACTGGCTGGAGCTCTGGGGAGCTCACTGAATCAAAAAGAACCACTGGGGAACCATAGAGAAAAGAAACTAGGCCCTCCAAGGGTAGACAACTGTTGATTGGCATAGATAGTATATGGAGACTTGAGGGGTAGGATCAGACTGTGTTCTTGTGTGTGAGCTGGCATCTTGGAGCCCATTCCCTTCAGAGGAGCACCTACCCCAGTCTTGATATTGGGATGAGGAAATCAGACTTTCCTGGAGCGGATGTGCCATAATGACCATTTTGGGAATTCTTGCCTTTTTGGGGGAGGGCAAGGGGGGTTAGGGAGGGGGAGGCTGAAGACTGATTGGAAGCAATTGGGAGGAGGGAAGGGAGGGGGAGCAAGGGGATACATGGATAAAAAGACTTTATTTTATAAATTAAAAAAATTAGTTTTCTCAGGTAGAGACCAATATTTTTACATCTTGGAGGTAAAACGTGACTCAAATAGTAGGTGACTTTTTAAGTAAATTGTTTTTTTTTATCAGTTTTTTCTGTATTTGACCTATTCTCTTTCTTACTCCTTGACTATGAAATTCAAATTAACATGCATTTGTCAAACACTTAGCACAGGTACAAGAAAGTTCTCTGTACTAAAGAGCACAAGATACATTCCTGCCTGCAGGTCTTTTGTGGAAGAAATTTGATATGATTAGTATTTTTGTAATTTCACTCATTTTCTGCTCCATAAACTACCTTTGTTATTACTATTATTCCTATCTTCTCATGAATACCTCCATCTCTCTTTAGCACTACGTTATAAGCCTACACAACCAATTTATCTAAACTCTGCTAAAACTATTAACTTAGAAATCTCCAAGGGATTTTAGGAGATGAAAGGAATGAAAATTTGTATCTTTCAATTTGCAATGTACCTTTCCTCTGAATAAAAATGCAAGTAGGTTCTAGTTTGCATGTTTTTCAAATGACTTTAAAGTGCAAATATTAAAGATTTACTTGTGGTGAGGACAAAGAAATCAAGCCTTGAGTTAGTCACCTGAGTCACTATATAAAGTACTTGGTATAAGGAGCTCCAGGGAGGGAAGGTCTGTGTTGGCTCAATGCTTCTGAGATTTTAGTTTGTGGTCAGTTGACTTCATTGTTTTAGACCTGAAGTGACACAGAAGCATCATGCCAGATGGGCATTATGAAAGAAAGATGCTCATCTCCAGGCAGCAGGGATGTAAAATTAAATGTGAAGGAAGAGTCTATGGATAAGATGAAGCACACACAAACATACAGCCGATAGCTGACATTCTTCTACCCAATACTGACTCCTAAGAGGTAACTCATCCATATATTATCCATGTCTGGGATTAGCCTATTTCGACCCAACTACCTCTCAATATTGTCACCATCTGTGATACGTCTTTGACCTCTGAGCCCTGGGATCATGCTATGTTCAATCCATAATGAGCACAATTTAAGTGCTATATTAAAATTTTTTATTACCAAGAGGTCATTTGCATCTTTGTGAACATTAAAATATTTGAGAAAAAGAGAAAACATAATTTATAACTGGCTTAATAAGGTTATAAACCAAAGATTTTGAAATAATTTAACATACAATGGTATATATGTATGGCAATATGTTCTAACTATGATGTTAACAGATAGTTGGACTGAGGGGTCCTTTGAATTACGCAAGAAGAGCTGGTGCTGGAGAAATGAGTCAGCAATTAAAAGTAAGTCTACTGTTTCAGAGGACCAGAGTTCAATTTTCAGCATCCACTTTGGGCTACTCACAGCATCCTGTAACTCATATTTCAACTGATTTCTACTTGATTTCATAGGTACTACATTCAGTAGCTTCTCTCTCTCTCTCTCTCTCTCTCTCTCTCTCTCTCTCTCTCTCTCCTCTCACATATATATTTAAGAATAAGATCAATCAATATTTTGGGAAAATAGCCTATGATAAGGAATTTAGAAAATTTAGCATTAATAAATACTAAGATGTTGTTCTATCATGGGATTTTAAGATTTTTGAAACCCCGGCCTAAAAGACAAATCACCACATGAAGTATTATGCAAAAGCATACAATATAAGTAATCATCCATGGAGCTTACTCATTCACATTTTACCTACTCTGAGGATCTTTACTAATTAAGTGAAATAATTGAAAGTGTAAAATTTAATTTCTCTCAAAAACTAGAAAAAACTTTGTATAAATCTGCATAAAAGGCACCCACAACATAAAGATGAGCTTAGTTTATGTGTTAATCATTACTGTGTACTGTTTACAAAACAACCCTGAAATTTATCCCCAAACAAAATAAAGAATATTGCCTCATTAACAAATTTGGCAGGACTATAGTGACAGTAATCACATTTTTATTCTATTTTCATATTCAGGATTTCAAATCAGCTTAAAAATATTCATTCACCATGCAGGTTGTAGCATGCCAACAAGGAGCTATATCAGCTCCATCATATATAATGTGAAAATTATCAAAGGGCAGAGTTGAACTTTAACCGAAGGAAATACACACACAAACACACACACACACACACACACACACACACACACACACACACAGAGAGAGAGAGAGAGAGAGAGAGAGAGAGAGAGAGAAACCAGCCAGATGAGATCAATGAAAGAGCTCTCTTAAAAATAAATGAGTTTTCAATAAAATGGGAAGAACAAAAATCTTGCAGTGTAATTTGTTGTTTGGAGTCGAAACTCTCTGGTCAATTGTTAATGAATAACATTATTTAAGGAACTTTCCAGAGGCTAAACCTTCTCTAAACACAATTATTTTAAATAACAGAAGGTATACAAATGTGGTAATTTTGTTTCCTAACTTATTTACAAATTAGATGAATGTTTACCTGCATCAGTGAAAAGCATCAGGTCAAAAACAAAAACAAAAAGAGATGTGACAGCTTCAGAGTATTCCCTAGGAAGAAGCTAAGACATAGAGTACCGGGGGCCAACAGAGGACTAGCTGTGACTGTGACCTAATACTTCATGTCCAAGAACTCTGGGCGGCTGGAACAAAGGGGTGCCTGCCATTCTTAGAGAGTACCAGAGTACTCCAGAACTCACTTCAAGTGGCTCCCAACTATCTGTAAATTCAGCTGCATGAGACCCAATGCCCTTTTACACAGCCACATACAGAAAAACATAATTAATATGAATAAATTTTTTAAAAAATATTATCATAACACAACTTAATATATAATTAATATATGATAATAAAATATATATTGTCATTAGTCGCATAGGAAAAATCAACTTCAAAACCAAGTATAAAGATAGTATAGAACCATATCATCCTATGGGAAAATGTCGTGATAGGAAATGTCAAGAAGCATGTTCCCAAGGAAGATGTAAACAAGGGGCCCCACTGGAATAGGACCATGGCTTGACAGCTGTCTAAAAGTCAGTCCATTTGTGATTGTGATGCTGGGTATTGCATTCTGAGGAGAGTTTTATTTAATTATGTCTTTAAATTAGATCATTGATGTTTGCAATCTGACCTACACAGTCAGTAGAGAGTGTGTCCATTTTCGTACTCATTAACAGATGTGAAGATCTTTGGGAGTCATTTGCTTTTAATTTTCTTTAACTTAAAAATTAAGTCAGAAAGATAAGACCAGAGGAAGAGGAGTGGCCTATAGGGTCCTGGATCTTAATGTCTCACTTAGTTTACATGCTGGCACTGGTCTGTGTTAAATGTGAGCAAATATTCAGTATCTAATAGAGACATTGCTATATTGCTTTTGCATTTCAACTCCAAAGAGTCTTTTCATACATCTACTCACACCAGATCTTTGAGTGATTTAGACAAGCCCTACACACACACACACACACACACACACACACACACACACACACAGAGAGAGAGAGAGAGAGAGAGAGAGAGAGAGAGAGAGAGAGAGAGAGCTTTCAATTCATAGATTCAATGGATGACAGAAATTGAGAATGGTTGAAGACTAGCTAACTAGTCAAATAGCAGAGGTGATGGCCACAGTACTCTGTGTCTGTTAATGTGAAAGTTTGTGGTAGGATTATTCTATCTCAGGGAAATACAAATAGATGTTAGAGATTTTAACAGTCTGTAGGATACATTGTGAACACGAATACTTGGCTTTGGTTGTGTAGTGACTGCAAAGATGCATGGTCTATTCTTTCCCCAACAACAAACTTGTGAATGTGTTTCCACAGATATGGTTATTCTTAAAAAAATTATATACTGTTTAATTTTCTTTTGTGTGTATGTGTATGGCAGTGTGTGTGTGTGTGTGTGTGTGTGTGTGTGTGTGTGTATCTGTGTGTGTGTGTTCTACAGGCTAGAAGTGAATGTAGGCAACTTTCTTCATCATTGTTACTATATTTACCTAGGCAAGATTTCTTGATAAATGCAGATTTTACCCATTTGTCTATTATAGCTAGTCACCTTATCCTGGAAATTGTCTATCTCTACCTCTTGCACTCTAGGATTAGTGCCAGGCCATCATACCTATCTGGTTTTTTATTTTTTATTATTATGAATAAAGTCATATTTTTATCTATATATCTCCTTGTTCAAACTCCTTTCCCTCTCGCCCCCATCTGGTTTTTATGTGGGTTCTAGCATTCATACTGTGGTCCCCCTGCTTAAATACCAAGAGTTTTATCCACTGAGCCATCTCCCCAGCCTTGGCATCATTTGTAATTTAATATTCAGTGAAATAAATAAGAAAATAAATGCCTAAATAAAATGAAGATAACAAGTTTAAAAACCACAATTCTTGGCTTGGAGACATGGTTCAACATTTTTTTTTTCCTTTATTTTGTATTTATTAAAAAAAAAAACACAGTAAAAAGAATTTAAAATGTGGAAGAGTTAACAATAACTATATAGAGGATAAGAATGATAAGCATGGCTTATCAAGGGTAGACATACAAATAAGATTGCTACACCTATATTTTCTTTGAGTTCATCTTTCCCTCTGAATTTTTTTTTTTTTCCATCCCTGTATATCCTTATTCAAGGTCTCTTCCCCCTCCCAACACATCTGGTCACTTTTTTTTTTTTTTCCTCTGCAACTCCCCATCCCCTCCCTGGGCAGGGAGCATACAGTCCTATGGTCCCACTGACCCATTAATGCTTAGATCAGTCTCCACCTCTGGCCAA
>PVIH01022172.1:0-27863 GCA_004025045.1 Sigmodon hispidus | reverse complement strand
TCGTTTCCATTGAATAGTCAGGCGTTATTCTGATGGGTCTGCCTTTATATGTGAGTTGGCCCTTTTCTTTTGCAGCTCTTAAAATTTTTTCTTTGTTCTGTATGTTTTGTGTCTTGATTATAATGTGGCGCGCTGACTTTTTTTGGGGATCATATCTATTTGGTGTTCTGTAAGCTTCTTGTATCTTTATAGGCATTTCTTTCTTCAGGTTAGGAAAGTTTTCTTCTATGATTTTATTAAAAACATTATCTGTGTCTTTGAGCTGGTATTCTTCTCCTTCTTCTATTCCTATTATTCTCAAATTAGGTCTTTTCATGGTGTCCCAGATTTCCTGAACATTTTGAGTTATGGCTTTTTTAGTTTTACTATTTTCTTTTACTGATATATCTATTTGAGCTACTGAGTCTTCCACTTCAGAGATTCTATCTTCCATCTCTTGAACTCTGTTTGTTATGCTTGTATCTATAGTTCCAGCTTTTTTCTTCAGGTTTTCTATTTCCATTTTTGCCTCATTTTTCACCTTTTTTATTGCTTCTATTTCAGCTTTTATTTCAGCTTTTATTTCATCTTTGAGTTCCTGGCATGTTTCTTTCATAGATTTGTTCATCTCTTCCAATTTTTTTGTTTGTATTTTCTTCTATTTCTTTAAGGCTTTTTTTTAATATCTCCTTTGAGAGCTTTGATGATCATCAAAAAGGAATTTTTGGTGTTGTTTCCTTCTGTTTCCTCTTCATTGCTCAGTTCAGGTCTTGTATTTGTAAGATCGCCACTCTCTTCTGGAGTTACCATGTTGTCCTTTGTAGTATTATGTAATTTTTTGCACTGATGTTTGCCCATGGCTTCAGTGGTTCACGATTAGATGGGTCCTGTTCAATTGTGGCACTCGGGTTTGTGTGCCTCCTGTTACCTTTCTGGTCAGGGTCTGATTCTGTCTTTCAGAGACCCCTGCTGTTGTTGGTTCGCTCAGTTCAAGGTCGTGGTGGGGAGCTGTGCAAATTCTCTCAGCAGGAGCTGTGGATGTGGTCAGGGGCAGAGTTTACCTGCCCCTGCTCCAGAGTGCGCTGGGATTCTGCATACAACACTCGGTCCCGGGAGCGGAACCGGAAGCAATGGGAGCTCGAAAGTATAACTCTTATTGTACATATAGTACTGGTGAGTTTTTCTAATATTTATTGAATTTTCCTTTTGTATAACTTTCCCACATTTGCTTTAAGATAGTTTATTTTAGTTAACAATATAATAACAAAAGTATTAAGAACTATTTTCTAGATGGTATCAAGAAGAATACATTGAAAATAACTTCTGGTTATTATTTTAATGGAAAAGGAAAGAAATTGCCAGTGGCATCAATTTTGACTGATGGCTTATTAAAAACAAATAATGCTAAATGTAATTTCTATTGCTGAACTGAAGTCTGTAGCCAGCCTTTACTCAATCATTCCTAATGCATTTAGAAATACTTACAGATACATTATGTCAAAGGCAATTTAGTCTTAAAATCAATCTTGTCCTTTAAAATTATAAAAAATTGGGTTCTGTATTCTGAACTTTTCTTTGAAAATCTTTGCTATCACTGAAAACTTTTATGACTCAAATTAAACACAACAAAAAACAACAACAAAAACCATCTTGAATTTGAGACATAGTTTGGTGGTAAAGCCCTTGGGTTGGTCCTTAGTATCATACAAACAGGACCTATAGCCATCTAATGTTGGGGTGAGGAAAGTGGATCTGCCGGGAGTGGATGCTCAACTAAGCCACACTGGAACCTTGGGACCTCCTGCCATTGCTGGGGAGGAGATAAAGTGATGTGGAGAAGAGAAAGTGACTGGAAGGTGCAGGAGGGGAAAGGTCATTTGAACAAGGGTATACACAGATAAAAAATATGACTTTATTCATAATAAAATAGAAAGAGAAAAAAACCAGTGCCAAGCAAGGCAAACTCACTTTGAATTGTTATTTGGTTAGGAGGCAGTATCCAAAAGATTCTCAAAATGATGTAGGCTATTGTTGTTTTTCTCTGTTGCCTAAAGAATTTGAAGCTAAGACCTCGTTGCTGAAGACACTACACATTTTAAACATAGGACTTGGAGCAACTGAGTTGGAACTGACCTGGAAGCTTGATTTGATTTGATTTCAATTTGACATTTAGTAGGGGAGAAGAGACTTGCTTTTCTATCGCTGGAAAGTGCTATGCAAACTTCAAGAGGAAGAAGAATCAATAGTCCTACTCAACTGTAAGGCCTGTGAGCCACAATGACTGGCCTGGTAAGATATAGCAAATGCTACAACAGTGACACTATGATCTTGGAGATAACCATCAGCTGTTTGGTTGGATTTAAGCCCTGCTCAGAAGGAGGGTGTTCATGCCTGGTACCATAAACCTAGCCAAACATCTATGGTAGAGAAGTCACAGATGCTAGAAGAGAATCTACTACTTTTATTTTCCTATGCCAATACAACTTCTAATTGTATTATATATAATTATTCTTATACTAACATATCAGTGAAGTTCTCACCCCTCATTCATTGAAGAAAATTTTTTTCAGCAGATAGGCTATTACAGAGAGCCACAATTGGTTACAATGCAGATAATAAGTGACTATGGCATAGCCAGTCCCTGTTGACACATACAATGAAATCTCTAGACTTAAAGCTCAGAGGCATCATGCAAGAAGAGGTGAAGGAATGTAAGAATCAGAGGATCAGGAGGCCTATTGCTAGAAAGTATCTTCTAGACAGAATCACAACATGCCTGTGGTTGGAAAAACAAGGAAAGTAACAAGAACCAGCATTTGAAAAGCAGATACCAGGACTAGAATTTCAAAAGCATGTCTAATGATGAGACAGACATAACTGTCAACAGAGGATGCTGTTCTCCTTCAGGCTGCATGAATACAGATGTTTCTGCTTGCCAGGATAAGTTTTCACAACATAGCAATAGCAAGACTCCTTTTATTCTTCATGAGAATGTAGGGAAATATATGATTTAAAATCTCTGGCTTTGTAGAAAACAAATTTTCAGAAGTCCTGTAAACAGTAGCAATCTGTGTGAAGGTGAATGTTTTATAGATCGGTGTTTAAGATCCTATTCTTGTGTATCTGACAGCACTTCACTTGTTCAAAACTGAGTGTTATAGATAAGAGAGTAATAAATGCAATCAAAGTGGTAGGTCCTGAAGAAAGATAAATGTCTCATACATGTAATATAGTCTTGAGGTTATTTGACAGTTTATCAGTAAAGAGGTAACCAGATGAAGAAAATATTTAAATTTCTTGCTGGTGTAATTTTAATTTGACATGAAGTTCTGACACTAACAACAACAACAACAAAACTCAATGCCACTGCAAATATAGCATGAGAAAGTTAGTGACTAATCTATGTTATTAATGTAAAGAATATTTTAAATTAATGTAGCCAATAAGATCAGTTACACAAGTGACAGTCTATGCTGTTGAAGATGTGAAATTAAGGGAACACTCAGCAATTGCTGGTGGCAATAAAACAAATGTAGCCACTATGGAAATCAATATGGTGATTCCTCAGAAAGCTGGGAATTGATCTACCTCAAAACTCACCTATATCACTCTTGGGCATACATCAAAAGTTGTTACATCCCACCACAATGACATTTGTTCAGCCATGTTCATTCTTGATCTATTCATAATAACCAGAAGTTAGAAACAACCTCAATTTTAACTGAAGAATGTCCAAAGAAAATGTAATATATTTATACAATGGAGCATTACTCAGCTGTTGCAAAAATGACATCACAAAACTTGCATGCAAATGGATGGAACTAGAAGTCATCCTGAGGGAGGTAACCAAATCAGGAAGATAAATATCATATATATATGTATGTATATATATATGTATACATATATATGTTTACTTATATGTAGCTATTAGCACCAAAGTTTGAAAACACACATTGGTGCACCAGATATTACAGAATTATTTTCTGGCAATTGGTTATATAAAGGATTAATATTTATTAAGGAGTTATATAAACACTCACTGAAACAAATTTAACTTATGGAAATTTTTGGAAAGTAGAACTGTCTCACGCAGTGATGGTGCCAATCCTCTCCCCCAAAACATAGGAACAAACAAACAGAAAAGAGGGCAAATTGCAACAGAGTTCTCAATGCAAGCTGGCCATGCCCCCCATTCAGGGTCTTGAGATCCCCAAAGCTACATCTTTAGGTTTCCCTCAATAACACCTGAATCCTACCACATTGTAAATGATAAACAACCTACAATCCATAGAGCTAGAGAGGTTAACTATGGAGTTAGTTAACTGAGGGACTAGGAGAGACAAAGAAAATATTTGATGGGCGGACTGGGTCAGGTGGCAACGGAAATTGGAGGATTTGGAAGGAAGGGGAAGAAGAAATAGGGTGAGAGAGGGAATTTGGGGAAAGAAAGCTAGAATTAAGGGTTATTTAAGTGAGGATATGTAAACCTAGTGCAGTGAAAATGTTCTAAGATATATAAAAATAATTTTAATGAGGTCTCTTAATAAGAGGGGCTATAAAGTCCTAACTGGCTATCTCTTGTCACTAAATGAGGTCTCTTGTAGCCAGGTTGGGTTTCATTCAATTGATTTGTTAATCAACTGAGTCCCATAGAAATCCCCAGATAATCCAGCATGTCGGGAAGACAATAGGTGCTCTTCACAAATTGATGGTCTGGATTTATTGCCAAGGGCACCACCCATAAAATTCATTGAACATAGAGAAGTCATGCTGGGCTCCACATGAGCCTTCATCTCTACATTCTAGTGTCTTTGTTGTGGGAAGATTCTCTTCAGGCAACCAAAAGAGAATTGTAAACACTCATCCGGCCACTTAACTTTTGACCTACAACCTGTTGTTAGGTGTTACCTTGCTGTGGCCATGCCCCTGCTTGCAGGGGCTCCAAAGCCTCTGAGGTAGGTGGCCCCTACCCTTTAAAATCTCCAACCACATGGGAGACATTTTCTTTTGTTCTTTCTCTCTGACCCCTACCCTACTCTTTTCCTCGTTTCTTCTCCTCCTCCTCCTTAATAAACCTAATATGGTTCCCTTGGCAGCTTGCTGGCAAGTTCTTTCACGTGCGAAATGCTAACACCTGTCCTCCCTGCAAGATATGTTAAAGCATTAGCATCGATGGCACAGAACTGGTGGGTGTAGTCAACCAATGTCTGTTTTGACTTAAAGCCTACTCAGTGAGATAGATCCTATACCTGACAGTGGTTGTGTAACCAAGACCCGAAGACTAGATATTCCAAGGACCTAGGGTAAAACCAAACACTACTTGTCTAAAAACTGGTATCAGTAAAATGACTCCTAATGATATTCTTCTATATAACTCATGGATCAATGTTTTATTCAGTAGCTTCATCCTGCAGCAGAAAAGAACAGAGACAGAGACCAACAGCCAGACATTATAGAGAGACAGTTCTTGAAACACATTTCTCTAAATTGAATGTCTTATCAAAGTATCTCCCTCAGATCCCAGGAAACCCTACAGAAGAAAAGATGGAAAAAGTATCTATGGCAGAGGGGATAGAGGACACCATGCCTTAGGAATCAACTAAGCAAGGCCCATATAAACTCACAGAAACTAAAGTAGCAAGCACAGGACCTACATGGATCTGCACCAGGTTCTCTGTGTATATATTAAAGCTACTAGCTTAATATTTTTATGGGATTCCTGAGTGTGTGAAAGAGTGGCACTTTGGTTCTTGTGCCTGTTCTTAAGGTTTTTTTCTTATGTTGGGTTGCCCTATCCTGCCTTGATGTTTTAGTTTTGCTTTATCTCATGATATATTAAAATATCTTATATTTTATTTTAACATGTTTGGTTGTTGTCTTTTAGAAACTTATTCTTTTCTGATAAGATATAGAAAAGGAAGAAATCTAGAAGTGAGGGAAGGTAGGTAGCAACTGGGAGCAAAGAGAGAAGAAACTATAAGCACAATCTATTGTATGAGAAAAGAATCTATTGCAATAAAGGAAAAAGCCCAACACATAAAATGTGGGCAGTGCCCTTATGTTGTCAATGTGTCTTTCCATTCCAAGAAGATAAACTACTCTGATTTAAATAGTAATCTTAATTGCTTTCAAGGACACTCCCAATAAATGTTTGCTGAGATTGATTGATTGCACCCTTATAAAAAGGAAATTAATTTAGCCAAGTGAACTTGAAGTATAAATTTTCTAAAATGGTAAGCATTTGGGACTTGTTTCCTCCTCCTCTTCTTCTCTCCTCCCCCTCCCCCTCCTTTTCCATTTCCTTTTTTTAAAAAAATTTGACACTTGAAAGTATTCTTGGCATCAGAAACAAATTGTGATACTTTGTGAAATTTATGAAAACTACTACTAATAAGAAAAATTCCATCAACTCTGCTATATATAGTTAATAAACTTGTCCTAGAGATGTAGCCAACAAACATATGAGAAAATATAGGGTTACTATAGCCTGTAAGCTTGTTATTTTGGCAACATTTAAAGTTTTAGTTCTTTGAGTTATTTTCCATTCTAAATAAATATTCTTTCTACTTAATTTTGGA
The DNA here is from genome assembly GCA_004025045.1 of Sigmodon hispidus. Taxonomy (NCBI): domain Eukaryota; kingdom Metazoa; phylum Chordata; class Mammalia; order Rodentia; family Cricetidae; genus Sigmodon; species Sigmodon hispidus. Next base: position 21,306 of record PVIH01022172.1, on the reverse strand, counting down.
TATGTAATTATGCATTGTTTCTTAAAGAAACCCTCTGAGATAATAGGTTTCAAGCCTCATTAAACCTGAATCAGTCCTTGTGTTTAAGGATCTTTTTCTGCTATTACAGTGGATGATAACATAATTTGTTTTTCAAATATGAACAGCATTGAGAGTGAAATCTTAATATGAACATTGTAGGTTCTGCACTGGAATGATACCCAACAGACCAGAAGTAAGTCATCTTACTTATCTAATTCTCCTTAAGGTAATGGTTTGATACAGAAAGAGGAGAACTTGTCTCTTGGGGGGCATTAGTGTCATTCTTGAGGTTATAGTTGCATTGACATCTCATTGAAGAAAGAAACTTTTTTCCCTAGGCAAAAGAATAGTGTTTTCTTGTAGATGGAAATGTGTCACTATCTTCTCTCTTAAGAGTTAATCTTGTTGGGCAGGTCAATGGCCAAGAGAGCATCTTGTTAGAAGGTGAGTTCACCTTAAGCCATGCTAAAGACATGGAAGGAATAATTTGTTGTTTAATGAGATAATATACTTTTACATCTTAGAATTCTGGCCCCTAAGGACAGTCCTTCCTGGGCCCACCATCAAGCTCTGTTGAATTTGTGTGTTTTTCTGACTTTGAACCCAGAAAACTGTAACTATTCCTTTTAATTGTCTTCTTTGTATTTCGTGTATTGGTCAGAGCCCAAGCTTGCTTTCTCTGACACTTTGGGCTCCGTCCTCATGCTCCTCTTCCTGATATATTGTTTGTCTACCATTTAGCTGATTTCTACACCAAAATCAAATGGCATGGCTTTTTTCTCCCTTTTCATCTCCCACCTATAAGCTAATGATAAACTTCTAGCTAAAACTCATCTTCTATGGTCTATAAATTTAATCATTTGAATTTATGGTGGCCTTGGTGGCCAAGTTTCTAAGAGCCTAGCTTTCTAAAAAAGTCTCCAAAGACATATCAAGATTCCTCTATCACTTAACATTAAGGTATAAAATCAAATCTCATGTTTATCTTTCTTTTCAGAACTTTCTGTACATTCAGAGGTAAGCTTTATGCTCATCTGCTATAGATTCCCTTACTCTATAAACATTTATTTTATTTTAATTTCTGTATAATTCTTTACCCTAGTTTTTCTCAGTCCATGTTATATAACTTCACTGTGTCTTTACTGTGTTTCCTTACCATTTATAAAATGGCTATATAGTTTTTGAAAATTTTTTCCTCTTGCACATTGTTTCAAGATATAAATGAATTTAATATCACACAGAAACAATATTTTTTTAAAAAGCCTTTTAGCAACAACACTATAAACAATGCCACTCTTTCATGTAAATTGTTTTTAATCATTATGCTATTCCTTTATGGTAATTCTTAGGTTTCACTGTCATCAAGACTAACCAACTGCTGGATTACTGCAAATTATTATTAACTTAAATTTGCTTAAAGTAGAACAAATTAAAATGAAACCATTATCATCTATTATTCATACATCAAATACAGAATACATTTAACACAACAATTTCTTAGAATGTGAATGATAGTTAGTTTCACAATCATGAACAATTTTTTATAGAAAGCTGTAAATTCTTTTAGCTAGATGTATATAACACACTTATGTACTCAGATTTTATATTATATATGAATATTTAATTTTTTGATGTGTATAGTGTGTGCACATATATACCTGTGGTCTTGTTAATTTGAATGTCCTATATGTTTTGTGAGACTAAATCATGCAATCTTGCTAGTGATACTGCTCTGCAAATTTTAGCCAATTTAGCTGCAGGGTTCTTGAGTTCGATAGACTCAGTGTAGTTTTTCCCTGACTAGGAAAAGAATTGCATTCACTTCTACACATTGTAGGAGTCTCCTATTAACTCAAAGGAACCCTGCAGCTCTGAGGAGTAAAGGGGACATTTTGAAATATTGCCAGCTTTGGTTAATTTTAGAATATTTTCTTTTCAAAGAGTCATCTTCTTAACAATTCCACCCTTCTTAGTAGCTGTAGGTGGTGACTTTGTTAAAACTAAAAAGCATTGATAATTCTTGGAGAGCATGTTTTCCAGATGAAGATTTTTAATGTAGATATACTTCCTGTAACATAAGTCAGGAGAGCAAAGTATAAATGACTGAAGACTACATTTCTAATAGTTCATCTAAGAGAATGAATTCAAATTATATCTGAATATGCTATTACAGAATTAGTAGAAGGCATAGTTTTCAGATAAACTAAAAATATGGGTAAATGTAATAGGAAGGAAACATTGAAAAATTAATATTCTTTTACTTTTAAAAGTATATTTGTCAATTAATAGTTGTTCTGTGAATAATTTCATGTTTTAATTATCCCTTTTGAAAATTATCACTTCTAGAATTTAAGGTAGTAAAACCTCCACCAATAAAACTAAATTAATTAAATAAACCAATAAAGCTAAAGGACCTGTAGATAAAAGCACAGCAACAATATAAGGTACAATTATAGAAAATGATTAAATTAGAGCAAAAGATATAAACAGTAGTTTCAAAATATCAACATGGGTTGGCTTAGGAGAGTTCAAGTCACTCCAACCTCTGTTTATTGGGTGTTAGAGAGTGAATCAGGGCTTTAGTTAAAAAAAGTGACATTTCCTAAAATATTATTAGTAGCTCCACTCATAAGGACAGTAGAAGGGGAGCTGTGTGAGTCAGGAAGAAGAAGTAGACATCCCCTGAAAATTAAAGTTCTTTATGGGGACACAGAGATGTTTATTCTTCACCATTTTAATTGACTACTAAATGGGCATAAAACTGTAAGGAAAAACGACACACTCCCATAAACACTCACCACTAATTATCTCCTGCAGCAGACTGCAATGCAATCAAAGAGAAGATGGAAGACAAAGTGAATAAGCAGGAACTCAGGAGAAGTGGGAGGCAGACATCACTTATGGAGAGTCTCCACCTTCAGATGCTGAATATAAGTGCCCTCCAGAAAACAACCTCAAATCAGATTGTAAATATTTTTTCTCCTCTTCTATTGGAAAGTGAAAATAATGCTAAGAATGAAAGACCTGCTGAATGTTATAGTCCTGGTCAATATGCTTGCTTCTACCAACTCGGTTAGGGGAGTGCCCTGATCAGGAGCTGTTGCTTCACAAGGCAGAAATGCATCCTGGACGAGACAGGGCTGCACACAGCTGTGAGGTATTTAACACCATTTGGAAGGGATAAAGTCCACAGAATCCTAGTGAGACCCTTTTTCTTCTGCAGCCTCTTGTATGCTATAGATATTGATTTCCCAAGAGCTGCCCAGAGGAAAGAGTCAAGGGAGAACACCCACAGTGTTTCATTGCAAATATGTCTATGCAGTTGACAAGTTGCCAAGCTCTGGGAAAAAGAAGGGGAAAAAAAAAGCCAGCGTATGAAGAAACAGGGAGTGACTTTATCTAGGAAAAAAAAAAAAAAAAAACAAAAAAAACCCTGTGATTTACAAAGCCTCACTACCAATCTCCAAGCCTTTTCCAATAAGACACCTGTTAGGGAAATAATAAAATAAAATAAAAACCAACTGAGTTTAGATCTTTGGCAAGATTAGTGAAGAATCTTTGAAGCTAAACTCATTATTGAGAAGAAAAAAATGAAATTCAGTATTAAAGAATAAAAGCAGCTTTAAATGTAGTTTTAACATGACAAATGCAGAGTAAAAAAATAATTTTGCTAGATAATTGGATAAATTCTATCAAAAGCCATTATTCATATTTGTTGTAGAAATCACAGCATGTTTCTCACTACATCTTCATAAATGGCATGATTAAATAGATGCCTTAGCCATTTCATTTAACTTTCAAGTTCTAAAACATCACTTTCAGGGATAGACAAAACTCTTTTGTTCAAGGGTGCTGGAGAGATAGCAAAGCACCTGCCCTTGCAGGTGACCTGGGTTCAGTGTCCAGCACTCACATGGCAAACTCACAACAGTCTGTAACTTCAGTTACAAGAGATACAACATCCTCTTCTGATCCCTGTGAGTACTAGGCACACACGTTGCACATACAGGCAAAAACCACTCATATGCATAAAATAAATAAATATATCTAAAAATTATAAAACCCAATTTGTTCACAATTTCTTCCTTTTGAGATTTATGAATAGTGAGTTTATGAATTTTGCTTCTGTGAGTGCAGTACTGAAAGCAGGCTGTCTAATCATCTCTACTCATTGTTCACTTTTTAAAGGGAACAATATTGCCTGCAGGGACATAGCAGCTAATTACATATTCCACATCAGCAGTGTCCCTGACTGAGAGAGACTTGGGAAAGGCAATACCTCTTGGATATCTTCTCTTTCACAAAGGTATAAACACTTGAATCTCCAGAGAAAAGTGTTTAACTAACTTGAATCCTAGGATTTAGAGTTTTTTTCCTAATTTTTTAATTTCTTAACTACTAGTTCTTCCTAGAACAACTTAATGGTTCAAAAAACCTTTAATTTTCATGATTTGGAGCAAAGGGCAGATGGGGTAGGGATACTGTTAATCAGGATGAAAGGGAGGTAACAGAGGATTAGAGTGAAAGAAAAGTTAGAATATACCATATTTGTATATGAACTATCAATTAAAAAATTAATCAAAAAAGTGAAAAGCAGCAACCATAGGGTGAGTTGAAGAAATGAAGTGATATGACTTATACAAGTCTTGACATGGTTACAAATATGTGAGCCTATCAATAACAAGACAATGTTAAATGGAGTCCAGAGGCTGTAGTGAATAACATTCTTTGATTATAGCTGACATTTTCTACCATTGATACTATTATTTTCACTAGATTTGCTTTGTTAGCTATAGTTTGTTGTCATTCATTTGGCTATATGAGCATCTTGCAAGGAACACAGAATAAAGACCAAATAGAGGGAAAAAAGTCATATGAGAGATAGTCAGCTTGGATTTAAAGTATTGGATTATATGAAGACATTTGATGTCATACATATCAATGAAGTATTAATGAAATATATTGTGCTCATATTAGAACAGAAAAAATTATAGTTCAAAATTTTGGTTTATGTCTCTATTTTAAGGACAAAGGCCATTGACTGAAGCTAGTTAACATTTATTCAAGGCTCTAAGAAAACATCATGCTGGCTTGGAGTAGATAAGGAAAAGTAGCATTAAGATATCTCTTCAAAGATGGATCTGCTGCCTGTAAGGAATGATTTTAGCTGCAGAATGTAAACTCATATAAGATGATGCCTGTAGATTGCTTTTGGTAGAATTGCCATTTTTACTATGTTAATCCTACCTATCCGGGAACATGGGAGAGCTTTCCATTTTCTGATATCCTCTTCAATTTCTTTTTTTAGTGATTTAAAATTTTTGTCAAATAGATGTTACTTCTTTGGTTATAGTTACTCCAAGGTATTTAATACTATTTGCAGCTATTATGAAGGGTAATGTTTCCCTTATTTCTTTTTCAGCTCTTCTGTCTTTAGTGTCTAGAAGGGCTACTGATTTCTTTGAGATAATCTTGTATCCTGCTACATTGCTGAAGGTATTTTTCAGCTATAGAAGTTCCTTGGAAGAATTTTATGGGTCACTTATGTATACAATCATATCCTGCAAATAGAGATAGTTTCACTTCTTCTTTTCCAATTTGTATCCCCTTAATCTCCTTTATTGTTGGTGAGAGTGTAAGCTTGTTCAGCCACTTTGGAATACAGTGTGGTGGTTCCTCAGAAAATTGAGAATCAATCTCCCCAAGGACCCAGCAATACCACTTCTGGGTGTATACCCTAAAGATGCACAGTCACACTCCAAAGGCATTAGCTCAACTGTGTTCATAGCAGTGTTATTTGTAATAGCAAGAACCTGGAAACAACCTAGATGTCCCTCAACTGAAGAATGGATTAACAAACTGTGGTACATCTACACAATGGAATACTACTCAGCAGTAAGAAAAAATGATATCCTAAAATTCACAGGCAAATGGATGGATTTGGAAAATATCCTCCTGATCGAAGTATCACAAACTCAGAGAGATAAGCAGGGGATGTACTGATTCAAATTAATATTACTAGCATTATATTTTACCCAATTTGTGGAAAGGGGCTGGGCACAAGGAACATCTAGTTCACACGAGGTGGAAAATATCATAGGAAGAACTCTGGACTGAGCATGGACTGGCATAGGTAATGGCCAGGTCTGACTAATCCCCTGACTAATACCATCTTCTCTGCCTGAATCAGGGGGAAGACGGTCAGGAGTATCCATATCAGCATCATCCTTAGAGTCGTCCTCAATGCGTCTCGTCAATCTTGATGGCACCCAGACTGGCTCCTGATTCTGTGGAGAAACACATAAAGACCCCCTGGATCGAACAATAACGCGATCCGGGTCTCACCATTGATTAGAAAGTACATCCTTCCACATAACTTTGCCTTGATTGTTGGGTTCTGACGTCATATGACGTTCGGCGATGGTTTCATTTTTATCATTTAAATTTAGAAAATTTATAGTGAATAAGGCAAGAGAGAGCCTTTGTTTGGGGTGCAATTCTCTGCTATTCCCCCTTTTTGTTTTTTCAGGAAGTCCTTGAGCGTACAATTAGCTTGCTCTATTATTCCATGCCCTTGTGGATTATATGGCAGGCCTGTGATATGTTTCTCTTGCATTTTGTGACAAAATGAGGCAAAACTCTTAGATGTATAGGCTGGCCCGTTGTTGGTTTTCAGTGTATCGGGCTTGCCCCAAGCTGCCCAAGCTTCAAGGCAGTGGGTAGCGACATTGTGAACCCTTTCTCCAGAAAGAGGTGTAGTGTGCATTACCCCAGAACATATATCAATGGAAACATGCACATACTGAAGCTTTCCAAACGATGGAACATGGGTAACATCCATCTGCCAAATTTCAAGTGGAAAAATGCCTCTGGGATTAACCCCTATTTTCTGAGCAGGCAAGAATTGCACACAAGCAGAACAGCTTTTCACAATATTCCTAGCAATCTCCCTAGAAATTTTAAATTTAGTTCTTAAAACCACAGATGAAACATGGTGTAAGCTATGAAACTCTCCCACTTGTGTTTCAGAGTCCAATGCCACAAAAGCACACGTTGCCAGATCAACTTGTTCATTGGCTTTTGCCATAGGACCAGGCAACAAAGAATGAGCTTGGATATGGGTAATATAAAAGGGATTGGATCGATGCAAAATCTCACCTCTTATTCCTGCTAAAAGTGAGGCTACCATACTAGAGGGTTTAAGATAGGAAACAATTTCTAAATTTTTAACAGCATTCACCACATATGATGAATCAGATATCAAATTAAAAGACTCAGGAAAACATTTAAAAACCTCTAAAACTACTTGGTATTCTACTATTTGGGGAGCATTTGGACGGCACTCAACAGTTACAGGTGAGCCTCCTTGCACCATGTAGGCTCCTTTCCCAGTCTTAGACCCATCTGTGTAGATGGTTAAGGCATTGCTCAACAGTTGCTCCCTCATGATCCGAGGAAACACCACAGGCTGTTGAACTACGAATCTTAAAAGTTCACTCTTGGGCAAATGATTATCAATTGTACCAGAAAAGACACAAACCAATATAGCCCATTCTGAGGTAGTGGCAGCCAATATCTCTACTTGTTCTTTTGTATAAGGAAATATAAGTCTGTCAGGTGTCTTAGCAAAAGGTACAATAGATTGTTTAATGCCTAATATTGCAACCTCAGCCGTCATAGATGGATAGTAAGACAAAGTTCTCATCCCTGTAGATTTAGTATGAATCCACAGTAGAGGCCCTTCTTGCCAAAGAACACCAGTTGGAAAGCCTAAAGTGGGGAGGATACACATCCAAATGGACTTGGATTCATCACAGTGCACCAACTGTGCCCTAGTAATTGCTTGCTCTACCTTTTGAAGTGCTATCTGAGCCTCTGGGGTTAGCTGACGTGAGGAATTAAGATCTGGATTTCCTTCTAAAATATCAAATATGGCCGAATCCAATTTATATCCCCAAGCAATTTTTGAAAATCATTTAAAGTCTTTAAACAATTGGTCCTAATTTCTACCTTGTGTGGTCTAATATGTACATTCTGAATAATAGCTCCTAAAAATTCAATAGCTCCTCCCTTCTGTATCTTCTCTGGAGCAATAAATAAACCTTTATCTTTTAATTCTTTGGTTAACAAACTTAATGCTAATTCTAACAATTACATAGAAGGGGCTGCAAGCAAAATATCATCTATATAATGTACAATTCTAACATGAGGAAACTTATCTCTTACTGGCTGTAAAGCTCTATCTACATAAAGCTGACACATGGTAGGACTATTGGCCATACCTTGAGGAAGAACAACCCACTGATATCACTTATTGGGCTGTTCATGATTAATAGAGGGTAAAGTAAAAGCAAATCTTTCCTTATCCTGACTATTTAGGGGAATGGAAAAGAAGCAATCTTTAATATCTACTGCTACAACAGACCAGTTCTTTGGAATAGCTGTTAATGCTGGTAGACCCCTCTGAATGGGTCCCATGACTTGCATTTGTTGATTTATGGCATGCAGATCATGAAGTAGATGCCATTTTCCTGATTTCTTTCTGATAACAATTATGGGAGTACTCCAGGGAGACTGCGAGGTCTCTAAGTGCCCTAGCTGTAACTGTTCCTGAACTAACATAGAAGTTGCTTCCAATTTTTCTTTCAACAAAGGCCACTGAGGTACCCACACAGGTGCAGTGGTCATCCATGAGATAGGAATCATAGGCTCAGTGACCCCTATGAAAAACCCAAGCCTTGCCGATTGGTATTTCCTTGAGCCTCTATTGGTGTGGTAATGCCTTGTAAATTATGTCCTAACCCTTTGCTTGGAACAAACCCTGATCTAATCATGATGTTTTTCGATGTGACAGAATAATCATTAGTAAGCTTAAGATTCATTTGACTCTGGATATCCCTGCCCCATAGATTGATTGGCAGTCCTTCAACTACAAAAGGCTGAAACTTCCCCTTTTGGTCCTCTGTTTTCCATGTCAATTCCTTAGAGCTAATTCTAGGGGCATCTGTATCTGTGTAACCTAAACCTTGCAAGGTCTGCGAAGATGTTTGAAGTGGCCATGATCGTGGCCAATCTCTAATTGTTATTATACTTCTGTCTGCTCCAGTATCTACCAATCCTTGAAATTTTCTCCCTTCTATTATAAGATCAATCATAGGGCAGTCATTAAGAGATAGTGACAAAAAAGCCAAATCAACTCCAGTGGATCCAAAGCCCTTGGATCCCCGTTCTTTTGAGTATGCGGGGTAATTGTCATGGAAAGAGGGCAAAATTAATAATTGTGCAATGCGATCACCAGGAGTTATGGTAATTATCCCTCGAGGGGATTGACACATTACTTTGATGACTCCAGTATAATCTGGATCAATAACTCCAGGCATAACAATGAGTCCTCATAAGGTGGAAGAGGAACGGCCTAACACTAGCCCAACTGTCCCTTTTGGGAGTGATCCTTGCATGTCTGTGTCTAAGGGTTGTATTCCCATGCCGGTTGTTAGTACCATTCTGGAGGTGGCACAGAGGTCCAGCCCTGCGGAGCCTGATGTGGCTCATCTCAGGGCCTGAGTGGTTGGAGACTCACTTCCTCGTGGGCCCCAAATATTTTCGGGCCCTGAGACCAGGGGCCCACTACCCCGTTTTTTGGACTAACTAAGTGGGCAGCACGTTGAATAGGTTGTCCATTAATGTCCTTAACAGACCTACATTCATTGGCCCAGTGTTTACCCCTTTTACATCTTGGACAAGTCCCTGGAGTCCTCACCCCTTGAGACGGTTTTGTCCTTGTCATGGGGGCAGCCTCTCGGCACTGTCTTTTAATATGCCCAGGCTTGCCACACTGAAAACACACCCTACTGCTGTTAAAACCTTTATTACTGTGAAAAGCAGCCACCACAGCAGCGGCGAGTCCTGCATAGGACAAAGGTCCTCCGATTTCTCAGCATGTTTTCAACCAATATTCTAGATCCTTTCCTTTGTGTGGGGTGATAGCCCTAAAACACTCTTTTGTACATTGCTCATAAACTAATTGCTTTACTAGTGGCAGTGCAGTTTCCACATCACCAAAAATTTGTCCCGCTCCATCCATCATTGTAAGGCGGTGATCGGCTGAGCAGCGGAGGATCATAACACTCTCGCTCAATGACTACAGCCGCCTCCTCTAGATCTTCCTCCTCCTCAGGTTCTAACTCATTTTGAGATATATCTAAACCTTTAAATTCATCTAGGACTGGGTACAGTCCTGGCACCAGTGCTGAATTTTTCTTTTCTTTATTCTTTTTCTTAGGCCTATCCTTTGTAGTCCCTGCACCTCCATTTTCTGATGCATTATCCTGGCATACACTGAGAGCCTTACGTCCTTGCTGAATAATGTTCCTCATATTTCCCATCCTTTAGCCAATAATAGATCATACGCCATAGCGGAAGAGTGCCTCGGGAAAGTGTTCCCTCAGTGTTACGTTTCTCTAAATCCCTGCCAAGTTTTTCCCATGATGAAATAGTCAAACTGCCTGACACCTCAAACCACGGAGCACTGCTTTCAAAGTTTTCCAGCAACCGATTTATGGCTCTGCGGGAAAGCTTTAGCCCTTGGCTACTCAATATAGCCTGAATAGGTTCATGGAACTCGGTCGTGTGGTCGGCAGACAATTTGTTCCCCATCCTGCGCTTTGATCTATGAGCGACTTATTAGATCTGACACACGTCTGATTTATCGCACGGCCAGGGAAGGCACTCCTTGCCGGGTTGATGGCACTGCAGCCACACACAGGCAAGAAAAATCAGGACAACTACGATGAAAAAAACTGCAGTGAAGATCTCAGGCTCCAGACCTCCCAGGAGGACGCACATATCTGGACGGACTACTCACCGATGGTCCACTCTGTGTGTTGAGTTCTGAATTGGTCTTCTCTGCAAAGGCGCCATTTGTGGTGAGCCGCTTCTGGCCTGCAGAATGACGAGTCACCACACGCATGATTCTTCTCGGATCACACTTTATTGGAGTACAGCTCAGTTGAAAATGGTGGAAAGAAGACCCCAAGCCTGAGATTCAGCCTGTTTATATAGGAAAGCTTGGTGCGTGATTGGTGCCCAACACAATGCCTCATTAACATATAGCTGGTGATTGGTTCAAAGTAGTACTTATTAGCATGTGGCTGGTGATTGGCCCAAAATAATGTCTCATTAACATATTTGGGGATCGCATCGGATAGGTCCTTTCTCAATGCCTAATTAGCATAAGCACATCGGATTGGTCACTACTCGATGCCTAATTAGCTTAAGCGGCAATAGAATGTTCCGGCAAGTTGTACAAAGGCAAACCGCGCCCTACACCTGTGGATGGGGAAGAGGAGACCTTCTGACTCAGATGGTACAGGTTTGTAGTGCTCTAGATTTGCATAATAAATAGAGCACTTAGCTCCTCAGAAAAATAAACTGACATCATCATCATCAACAACAATAATACTCCTCAAAGCAGTAGCATAAAACTCCATATCTCCAAAGGTCTTATGAGAGCATCCTTGAACATAACCTTTTTACTGTGTATTGGTGATTTGGCTCAGGATTCCAGAATGTTCCATGTTTCATTAAGCAAGCCTATTGTTTGCAAGCAACTTGAATGGTAACCTATGTACAGTTCTGATGTGCATTTTAATCTTCATTCACATGTATTTATACTATCTTCCTGCCGGGAGGATATGTCTAATTAAATATATGCTTTACATAGAAAGAAATACAGCTTTTTCTCAAAGCAATAGAAAATTATACTTATTTAAAACCTAATCCCTTATAAAATTATTATATTACTTTGTTCATAATACTAATTTTACATTGTTTCATTTGTATTTTTTTACCATTTAAGTTGATATATCTCAGTCAGAAACTGTAATTTCCACAAATCAAGTCATCCATGTTGTCTAGGATGTTGCAGGCCTTTTCTTCTTTGGAAATTTGTTCAAAGCAATAACATTCTCTAGAAATCTAAACTCTGAATTTGCTTTAGCTAAAATTTAAAGTTTAACATATGGCAGTAACTTAGATGACAACCTCATTGACTAACATATTGTTTTGTATTTTTCTTTGCCTATGAAAGGTTTTATGCCTGTGTACTGGTGGTTTCTTATAGTACAAGTAGACTGGATTACCCATGGGCTGTGTATAGGAACTCTGTGAAATCCCTCGGTTGTGCAAGCACTATTTTAATGATGCTATCTACCCCATCCCCATACTAAAAATATCAATAGGACATGTGTATTTATTCACATTTCACAGTGTTTTAGAAGCACATGCAAATGTATAAGATGACTTATAAAAAAGTCACAAGAAATAAAAAAGGCAAAGGAAAAAAAAGAACAAATGAAATACATTCAAGAACAGAACTCTTATTAAATTATGTGAAAATGTCTTCACTCCTTCAAAGAGGTCACCAAAGGTTTCACTTGAAATACCATCTGCATTTAGTGAATATTGCCTTAGGTTTTTCTATAGAGGAACGACTGAGTAGAGCATGACCTTCTGGATGCTCTTAATTCATAATGCTACTTCACTCTCTGCAAAGATTATTTCAATTTATAACTCAGCTATTGTTGTATGAAAATGTCTACTTCTCCACATATAATCTATTTATTGTTATTCTTTAACTTTATTAATATATTATTTAATATATGTCTTATGTTTACTAATTGATTAAATAATATATAATTTTGTTTTCGCTATTTTTTATTTAAAAGTTTTTTATTTAAAAGTTTTTTTTTTTACATGCCAACCACTATTTTACTTCCTTCCCCACCTCCTAGTAACCCTCCATTACCTGGGAGAAATGTTTGGAGCCAGGAAATCTTGGGAATTATTGGGATAAGATACAGCACTAAGGGTGGACCCTTTGTGACTGATATCTTCATAAGAAGAAAGAAAGATGTGAGAAGATATTTTGTATATATTTATTCTCTTTTTCTTTCTTGGTGATTCCCAGTGTTGGGATTCTGAAAGATATAGTCCCTATCTCTTTTGGCGAGAAACATGAATCAAAATAAAATTCTTTTTTTTATAAAATGGTCTGCCTAAGATATTTTATTATAGTTACACAAAGTATAATAACATTGAAAATTAAAATCTTGTTATCTTTTTTATTAAGCATGATTTGTAAAAAGATGTCACTGTACTAGTATTTTACTTCTCTTTTGGTTTGGTTCAATAATAACTTTCTGTGTTATTTCTATCATTATTACCAATTTTTGTATATTATATTCAAATAAAGATTAAATAACTATTTATGTTCCTTTTATTTTTAGTAATTTTGTGTTGTTACACAATTTTATTTACAGATCTTGAAATATAAATCTGTATGTGAATACATGTAGAATTAATTTGGTATAAGTCAGGAATCTTATACTATTAGGATTCCAAATGTTCAGATAATTGTACTAATAAGAGTTATTAAGTAATCATTCTTATGAAGTTGAAATATTAAATTTAGAATTGTGTTTTGGACATTTTATTCAATTTTATTAATGACATGCAAATGAATCTTATTCTTTAAAGAGGTGTGATAATATTTGTAAGCATTTATTGATTTATTTGATATTATTTTCTATTAATATATGAGTGGTGTAGTAGGTGTTCATTGTATGAGAGATGAAGTGGCAGGTTCTACAGAAATCCAGCATGAGGCAACATTTTTTGTTTTGATTTTTTTGTTTTTCAAGACAGGGTTTCTCTTTTTTGATATTTTTTTGGTTTTCATGACAGGGTTTTTCTGTCACTTTGTAGACAAAGCAAGTATTGACATAGAGATCTACCTGCCTCTGCCTCCCAAGTGCTGAGATTAAAGGTGTGCACCAGCACTGCTCAGAGAGGCTTTTGGATAACAGAAGATTAGCATAGGATACAATTAAGTTTTAATGAACTCAGTTGTTATATGGAGCAAGGAATACTAACCAAAGGCCTAAAGAAAGTCAATATGACCAAGCTTGTGTGGAGGTAGGCTTGGGAACAGATTTAAGCTGGAAAATAAATAAGTGAATTAGATGGGTCATTTTTCTCTAGAAGAGATGTGCATAAGCAAGTGCAGATTCCTAAAATAACATAGGAAAATGGAATATTTTGCAAATGCAAAGACTTCTACTATCTTGGCTAGAATAGAAAAGGCATGGAGTGGGGGTGGGTAGGAACAAGCTGAGTCTGGTCACAAGAATCACACTGTTTATAATTTAAGTATTATTCAAAGTACTAAAGAACATACGAACAGTGAGAAGCCTAGTGAGTTCACTTTTGCAAGAGAGGGACACTATGGAGTTAGTTTCAATATAAAGAGTTAACTTGCTGGAAACAATGCACATATCCCCTTCCCTATACACATTAAACACAAAATAAATCTTGAAACAAGGAAATTTAAAAAATCAGTTGCAAAGATATTAAAAGTAATATTCAATAAAGTTATTATATGTTGACAGGGATAAGTGGCTCAATAAACAAATGCAGTTGAAATAAGTATTGTGTCAGGTGATAAATAGTCCAAAGGTTCATGTGTAAAGCCATGAGCTTGCAAAAACTGCTTAGAGTATGAGAAATGGCTAGCAAACAGCAGGTGAGCTGTTTCAGTCTCACTGGTAAAAAGCCTTTCTATGATTCAAAATTCAGAACCCATCAAAACAGCAACAAGTGTTTTTTGTCTGGTAAAAATGACCTGACTATAATAAAGTAACCATGGTCAGGAGACTGAAGAGATTGAAAAGCTCTTGCTGTGCCAATACAAAGACCAGAGCTTTCATCTATTCTACCTTTATAAAAAGCTGGTTGTGGCAATTCTCCCTTGTACAAGTTCTAAGTTCAATGAGAGACCTCATCTTAAAACATAAAGTGGAAAGCAAGAGAGGACACTGAACATCACATCATCCTCTAACCACATACACATAGGCATACACTAAACACATACACATGAAATCACTACATTAAACACTGAAGAACAAATAGCAAACAGGAAATGTATACACCATAGCATATCTTCCTCTTTTGTAAAGGTTTCTTATAGATTGGCATTGGAAAGAAACAACATAAACATAGAAAAGATACTATGGAGAAATAAAAATGCAAATGGTGCTGAAATAAAAGAAAACACATTGATTTCTCTCACGACATTATAGCAATCGATTAAACCGAGACTACTCACTTCAACTATTTATACTAAGAATTGCTGTAATATGGACATGATTAGCAAGAACCTGAGCAAAGACTATTGAAAATTCATCAAGTGCTTTATACTAAAACAACACCAGTCAAATCTGCAAGTGTGTGTTTTAGCATCAACTTGGCAGAAATCTGAGAGCTTTAACACACATTTGTTAATTCCTTGGGGAGAAGTTACCTCATTCATTTGCTGTAGAAACTGTAAACTGCTACATCTTCTGGGGATAACAGTTCTAAATTATCTACCAAAACTTATAAAAGCATATAAACTTTGAGCAATCATGTCTCTAGGAATGTATGCATATCTCTTTGTATATATGTTCACATATGAGAAAATGTTATGTGCATAAGGTTATTCATTACGGTATAGATCATTGTAACAAGTTTAACTGTCCTTGAATCTCAGTGTTGTATTTACACAGTACAATATGGTACTGTGCTGATCTGAGAAGATTTTCAAAATAAGGTTTTAATTTAAAAACCCCACAAATGCAAAGAAATGTGCACTTTAGCATTGGTTCAAAAGACAGAAAATAATTAATTTCTATTTATTGCCATTTACTTAGAAATTTCTCTAGTGATTCAGAGTAAAACTACCACCCTGTATAAGGTCTGAGAAAAAAATGGGCAGATGTAGACAAAACAGAATAGCAGACAGGTAAAATAAAGTCTGAGATCTAATGTAAACATATTGTTTTGTTATAGCGTTATTTAAATAAATAAGTAAACTATACCACTCACAGAGAAATGGGCAACTCAGAGAGATGGTAGACATGTGAAACAGGTTCACTGTGGTAGCTAAATTTTTTTAAAGAAATTTATGTTATATTATAAACCACAAATTTATACAAAACGATGTTTTCTTAGTTAATGCTCTATTCCTGTGAAGAGACACAATGACCATGACACCTCTAATGGGAAAAGATTTTCACCAACTCTACAAGTGACAGAGGACTGATCTCTAGAATATATAAAGAACTCAAGAAACTAGAGCCCCAAACCCTAAATAACCCAATTAAAAATTAGGGTTCAGATCTAAAAGGGAATTCTCAGCAGAATTACAAGTGGCTGAAAGGAACTTGAAAAAATGCTCAACATCTTTAGCCATCAGAGAAATGCAAATGAAAACAACTTTGAGATACCACCTTACACCTGTCAGAATGACTAAGATAAAAGACACAGATGACATCCGATGTTGGAGAGGTTGCAGAGCAAGGGGAACGCTCCTCCATTGTTGGTGAGAGTGTAAGCTGGTTCAGTCACTCTGGAATGCAGTATGGTGGTTTCTCAGAAAACTGGGAATCAATCTTCCCAATGATCCAGCAATACCACTATTGGGCATATATCCTAAAGACGCACATTCACACCCCAAAAGCATTAATTCAACTATGTTTATAGCAGCATTATTCATAATAGCAACCTAAAAACAACCTAGATGCCCCTCAACTGAGGAATGGGATTAACAAGCTATGGTATCTACACAATGGAGTACTACTCAGCAGTAAGAAAAAATTATATGCTAAAATTTGCAGGCAATAGATGGATTTGGAGAATATTCTCCTAAGTGAGGTCTCACAAATCCAGAAGGATAAACAGGGGATATGCTCACTCATTAGTGGACTTTAAGCTAAAACATTCTTATTTCATTGAAAGATGATGGGTGAATAAAGTGAGTTAAAATACATACACACACATACACACACACACACACACACACACACACACACACAAAACCTCCTCTTCTGACTCTAGAAGGGTTGTGTAGCAGAAATTTGTGGTGACCTAGTGCATCTGTGGGCATTACCTGTGACGTAATGTGCTTTCTTCATCTATAGCTGAGCCTTACCTGGCTTGGGGAGCTTCAGATTTTATGTTTAAAGTATTTTAGACAAAAGAGAAGTTTTATTACTGTATGTTTTTTTATATATGGCTTGATATTGATTTTCAAAAAACAATAAAAACCAACAAAAATCCAAAAAAAAAAAAAAGAAAAAGAAAAGAAGGAAAGCATTTAATTTAGGCTTGCTTACAGTTCTGAGGTTTAGTTTATCATCATCATCATCATGGCAGAAAGTATAGTAGCAGGAAAGCAGACATAGTGCTTAAGAAGTAGCTGAGAGTTCTACATTTGGATATAGAGATCACAGGGGAGAGAGAGGGGGGAGAGAGAGAGAGAGAGAGAGAGAGAGAGAGAGAGAGAGAGAGAGAGAGAGAGAGCATGAGCGCCTGGGCTTGGAGAGAACTTTTTGAAATCTCAAAGCCTACCCAGGTAATACACTTACTTCACCATGGCCACACCTCCTAATCTTTTCAAATAATGCTCCTCCCTGTTGACAATGTATTCAAATCGATGATCCTATGGGAGCCATTCTTACTCAAACCACAACAGACATGTCTTACGAAAGTTTTTCTAGGAAAA
Organism: Sigmodon hispidus; assembly: GCA_004025045.1. Classification (NCBI taxonomy): domain Eukaryota; kingdom Metazoa; phylum Chordata; class Mammalia; order Rodentia; family Cricetidae; genus Sigmodon; species Sigmodon hispidus. The sequence continues at coordinate 3,686 of PVIH01022172.1, read as the reverse complement.
TATATGATATTCTAATAGAGTTTCTGTGTATATGGGGACCAGACACTTGAAAAATAGGGTGGAAGGAGATTGTACAATAAGTGCATAGGGTTTAATGTGCTTTATTCTTTAAAAACATGCATTTTTTTCCTTAGTAGGTGACCTTGTAGAAACACCTTTACATGCAACCATGTGCAATGGTTGAGCTCTGCTCTTAATGGTCAGATAGTCTACAATAACCAATAATTTATTTATTTGAAGCTTGGAAGTATAGAAATGGAAAATGCAAACTTATGCAGGATAGATTAAAATGCTTTAGGTCTGAGAGAAGCCAGAAAGGAGTTCAGGTTGGTAAGAAGAAAAGAGATCAACAAAGGGCCAACATCTGAGTAAAGGTAGGATGTCCAGCTATAAAAAAATATACTTGTAACACTTTTAAGAAAATGGATAGAGCTAGAGATCATTATGTTAAGTGAAATAAATCATACTCAGAAAGATGTCACCTGCTTTGTCTTATAGGCATAATATAAAATGAACACACACAAAATGAACATATGAGAAAAACATGAGAAGAATATTTATTTATTTAATAGCTTTTTTTAATTATGAATGAATTCATATTTTTTATCCATGTATCCCCTAGTTCAGATTCCCTTCTCCCTAGCTCACCTCCCTGTCACTCATTCTTCTCCCCAACACTTTATCTCCTCCCCGGCAAGTGCAGGAGGTCCCAAGGTCCCAAGGTCCCAAGGTCCCAAGGTCCCAAGGTTCAGAATCCACTCCAGACAGATCCACCTTCCTCATCCCAACATCAAGACTGGGTCAAGTGTTCCTCTGGAAGGAATGGGCTCCAAGGTGCTGGTCCAAGGTGTTTCAGATCCCAAGCTGTTCAGTGGTTGTGGTTTGCAGCTTGAGCATGTTTTGCTTTTTGTTTGTTTGTTTATTTAGAGACCACTAACGAGTGAGTACATCCCCTGCTTATCTTTCTGGGTTTGTGATACCTTGCTCAGGAGGATATTCTCCAAATCCATCCATTTGCCTGCAAATTTTAGGATATCACTTTTTCTTACTGCTGGGTAGTACTCCATTGTATAGATGTACCACAGTTTGTTAATCCATTCTTCAGCTGATGGGCATCTAGTTTATTTCCAGGTTCTTGCTACTATGAATAATGCTGCTATGAACATAATTGAGCTAATGCCATTGGAGTATGAATGTGCATCTTTAGGGTATATGCCCAGTTGTGGTATTGCTGGATCCTTGGGGAGATTTATTTCCACTTTTGTGAAAAACCTCCATACTGCATTCCAGAGTGGCTGAATAAGCTTACACTCCCACCAATAATGGAGGAGTGTTCTGCTCAATTCAAAATCTCTCCAGCATAGGCTGTCATCTGTGACTTTTAGCCATTCTGACAGATGTAAGGTGGTATCTCAAAGTTGTTTTCATTTGCATTCCTCTGATGGCTAAAGATGCAGAGCACTTTTTCAGGTGCCTTTCAGCCATTTGTGTTTCTTCTGCTGAGAAATTCCTTTTTGCTCTGAACCCCACTTTTTGATTGGGTTATTCACGGTTTTGGGCTCTAGTTTCTTCAGTTCTCTATATTCTTTAGAGATCAGTCTCTGTCACTTATAGGGTTAGTGAAAATCTTTTTCCATTCTGTAGGCTGCTGTTTTGTCTTACAGACTATATCCTTGGCTTTATCGAAGCTTCTCAGTTTCAGGAGGTTCCATTTATTGACTGTTGTTTTTAGTGTCTGTGCTACTGTTATATTTAGGAAGTGATCACCTGTGCGAGAAGAGTATTTAAAGGCAGAATAAAAGAAAGGGTTTAGATGGGGTCAAAGGTAAAAAAATAGGAAAAAGAGGAAAAAGTTACTTTAACTCATGTAGACTCTAGATTTAACTATGTTTATATGACATGGAAGTTAAAGTGGAAGTGTTTTGGTCGAGCAAGGAATCAGCAATACATATGAATATAATAGGCAGAAATATGAACAAAGAAAAATATAAACATGAAAATAAAGTAATTGAATGCACTCTTTTGATAAACTAACTAAAAAGTTAAGTATGAGAAAATAGTACAAAATGAAGCTGCAGGAATAGACTGGTGGTGGTAAAGATGCAAGACCTTTATTCCCACTTCTACCGTTTGTCCCCTTCTCAGTCAGAAGTCAAAGGAACTGGTAATCAGCATCACGTGGGGTATGAGGAAATAGAACATCAAAAATATGCTTTCTGAATGAATGAATAAATAAAGCCAGACATGTAGAAGCAGAAAAGATTGGGGGCATCTGGGGTAAAAAGTGAAAACCTGGTAAAGTGGAAACTCCTTGGAATCTACCAGAGTGACTCTAGCACAGACACCTACTAATGGCAGATAAAGATCCTGAACTGTCTATCTTCTAGAACCAGGAAAGGCTTCCAGTGATGGGACTGGGATATCAGCCTAGCCACAAACCCTTCAACCTATAATTTGTACTGTCTGTAATTATCATCTAGGGCAGTGGTGGAGCAGAACTCATGGGAGTGGCCTACCAATGACTGGTATAACTTGAGGGCAATGCCATGAGAGGAAACCCAGGCCTGGCATCACCTAGATGACCAGGAAGCAGAGGCAAGAATTTCCAGAGACTCAACATAGTGTCAAATATGACTGACAAAAAAGAAGTCAATGAAACAATTTCTAATGATATTGTGCTATACTCATAGATGGTTGCCTACCCTAGCCATCATCAGAAAGGCTTCATCCAGCAACAATGAGAGCAGATGCAGAGACCCACAGCCCAGCATTAGGCAGAGTTCAGGGAATCCCACTGAAGAGTCAGAGTGGTCAAGCAAGTCACAAGAACACTGCTCAAAGAATCAATTCAGCAGGGCTCAAAGGGGCTCATGGAGACTGAAGTGACAATCACAGAGCCTGATGGATCTGTGTCAGTCCTCTCCATATATGGTTGTATAGCTTGGTGTTCTTGTGGGACTCCTAGCCATGGGAGTGGAAGTATCTCTGACTCTTTGACTTATTCTTGGGATGCTTTTCCTCCTACTGGATTTCCTTGAACAGGTTTGATACAAGGGGTTTGTACCTAGTCTTACTGCAACTTGGTAGGCCATTCTTGGTTGATATCCCTGGTAGGCCTGAACTTTTCTGAAGGAAGAGGAGGAGTAGATCTGGGAAAGAGGGGAGGTGGGAGGATGAGCTAGGAGGAGTGGAAAAAGGAGAAACTGTTGTCAGGATGTAATGTATGAGAGAAAATTAATAATAATAACAGTAATAATAAAAGAAACAGAAAGAATGGACTATTTTCTTATGCTAAAGATTTAAAGTAGCCCACTTCCGGGACCCAGCGCTGGCTGCAGAATCCCAGCGCTCTCTGGGGCAGGGGCAGGTGGACGCTGTCCCTGACCACTTCCACGGCTCCTGCTGAGGGAAACCCCGCCACGACCTTGAACTGAGAAAAGCAACTGCTGGGGTCTCCGAGGGGCGGATTCGGACCCCGCCCAGAGGACAGGAGGGGGCTAGAGGCCTCAGTGCCTTTATCCCAGCCTGGGAGGGAGAGTTCAGCTCCCATTGTTGCTGGTTCCACTTCCGGGACCCAGCGCTGGCTGCAGAATCCCAGCGCTCTCTGGGGCAGGGGCAGGTGGACGCTGTCCCTGACCACTTCCACGGCTCCTGCTGAGGGAAACCCCGCCACGACCTCGAACTGA
>PVIH01022171.1:0-27886 GCA_004025045.1 Sigmodon hispidus | reverse complement strand
CACCACCCACCGCCAGCTCTATAATCTCCATCCATCAGTAATACCACCAGCATCACCGTCACCACCCACCGCCAGCTCTGTAATCTCCATCCATCAGTAATACCACCACCAGCATCACCGTCACCACCCACCGCCAGCTCTGTAATCTCCATCATGGTCTTAGCATCATCCCTTCCTCCTCTTCTTCCTGTCTATTCTTTGTCATCCAGTGAATGGCCTGATAGGGTTTTATACTATTCCTCAGAGGTTCCTGTGGAATTAAGCTCAGGACACTGCAGTGGGAATGGGCTTATTATGTCTCTTCCATAACATCATCTTGGGAGTTTGGTGAAGGTATATCCAGCTAAGCACTTTTCTTAGCATATAGAAACTCCTGGGTTTCATCTCCAATGCCTCTGGGAAAGAAGTTCTGTGTCATACCTTCCTTTTGCCACATCAATTCCCCATTCTTTCCAAATGAACAGCTTACATTTGAACAGTCATCTTGGGACGTGCTTCTGGGGACAAGCAAAACACAGAGTCCTCCTGAGACTGCTGTGAGACTTAGTTAATCAGAGGAAAGTAGGCATATAGAGAGCGGGTAGCTAATCTTGAGTGTCCTTGGCCTTGGAAAGTCACAGAGTTCTTTTCTTCAGGGAATGGATTGTCCAAGTCTTGCTGTGATTGATGGGGCTGTAAGCATAGGATTGGGAATTTTTCCTTATGCAATCTCTGCCCTGTTTTCCTGCTGAATTTGTCATGTCCTTGCCTAGTCCTGGCTTTCCTGCAAAGTAGCTCTGGTCTTACTGATTCTGTATCCAGGGCATCTCCCAAGGTGCTTGTTAAATGCTAAGTGGAGGAGTTTACCTCTCGTAGCATCTCTGGCCTCACCTTTGTGCTCAGGTGATCAGTGGAGGAGGACTGATCCAGTTTATCCTGCAACTTAAGCTGCTCATTTGGCTTTTCTGGTTCTCACATTACTCCTCACTTTCCAAGTGGCCAGAACCATGACAAATTTGTGTTACTGTCACAGGATGAAAGATGATAATATACTCAGAAGTCTTCACACCAAATGATAGCTGTCAGATATTACCAAATTTTTGCTTAATGTCATGACCCAATGTCACAGCTGTCATCATCAAAATGAACACAAGGTGCCCACCTTAGATCTTTGTCCTCCACATCCTCATTATTAAATCATCATGAGGGGGTAGTAATGAAGATGCTGATGGTGATGATAATGATAGTGATAGTGGTGGTGATGATGCTCATGATGATGCTAATGGTGATAGTAACAGCTGAGCAATGTAAAATGCCGTGCTGAGAGACTTCAGCACAGCTGATATCCTACAGGGAATTGTCCTTCCTAATCAGATGAACCTGTGTCACTTTCCTGGTAACTGCACTAAATGATACCCCTCCCCATTTCCCCTTCCTACTGGAAGCGTCAGGTTACCTTTGTCTGTTGGAAGATCTGTCCCCAGCTCAGTGAATAGCACAAGGTTAAACCCTCTGTGGTCACTGCTTTTCTCAGCTCCAACCTTACGAGGCAGCAGCTTACCAAAGCAAATGGAAGCCCAAGACACAGAGGTGGGTCTAGGGACTGGTGTGAGGGAACCACCTCCCTCTGCGGAAAGTAAATCATACACCAGCAGAGAGCCTTCTGGAAGGTAGGTGAGAATGCTCTTGACTGACAATCCTCCAAAGACAATATTGCCCATGAGAACATTGTGGTAGAAAGAGCTGGATAGACAGTCTCCAGGCCCATGAGCTCCTGCTACAAATCTCTCCGTTAAGCCTAGAAAAGAAAAAAAAATAAGTAAAGTGGAAGTGCTAAGCTAAGACATGCATGCCGAAGCTCACCACTTGCTTTTCTAAATTGTGAATTTCCTATTTACAAAAAAAAATGATTAATTATGCCCAGCTATGAGAAGAAGATAAAGAGTTACAGCTGCAGCAGGTAGGAGCTACAAAAAACGAGAAGCCTTTAGCAGAGGCTAAACCATTGCTGGGGATGGAGGCATATTTAAGACCCTCACTGGCATGGGCAGTCCTGAGTTGCTGTGATTGCCAATGGTGACTCTTTATGCCTCTTCAGCTCCCATTATTACTATAGTTTTCTGCTCAGTGACCCTAATGAATGTCATTCCTTCGGCCATCACCTCCTGTTTTATAGGGTGAAGGAAGAAAGAACAGAAGAAAAGCCTCTTCCCTTGGAGTCATATGGGGGCTGAGATTTGGATTTCATCAAGTTGAACAGTATCAAATGTCCATTGCTAGTCTCAGGCGACTCTGGACAGGCCGGTGTGTGTCAGGGAAACACTCGGCAAACGAAGGAGCAGCAGTGTCCCTCTGTGGTAGATGTAAGATATCAAATGCTTAAGCATCATTAGGACCACCACATCCCTCCCGCTCTCTGATCCATTCAAACAGTGTGGCATGTCACCTTCTAGTAATGGAAGCATCCCCAGGCAATGCTCAGACAGCTTCAGCAGCTCACCCATATTAAAGGGTTGAAATATTATGCTATTTTATCCAACACTTCTTCCTTTGAATGTCTATTTCACCAGAATCAGATTTAAATCAAACAACATATTTCTGCCACCTTCTGTGTGTCACATGTTATTCCTGAGCCGAGATAATGCCCAAGAGGGAAAGAGAGAAATAGCGGCACCAAAGACTCTGTAGGTGTCTGGGCAGTGGCTGGAGAGAGTTGATGGAATCCGTGAGGGTCAGCCATTGAAGAGGCATCCTCCCCATGCAGAAATCAAGAAAGCGTGATGACTTCATTCTCCTGCATATTCGCCTCTTTCTCATGCACACCAAGTGTACACAAGGGAGGAGAGGGAGGGGAAAAGTCCAGGCAAGAGCAGCAGAGGCAGAGGCAGGGGCAGCTGTGCCCTGGGTAAAGTGTGCATGACTTATGTGCAGCCAGTGATCTCGACTCCTATAAAGACAATGTTCAATAGCTCAGCATTGGGCAGACCCAAGGAGGCAAGTGTTAGAAACAGGATCAACCATCAGAACCCTGTGGGACAGACTGTGGCTTGGAGTTCTGAGTGGGTCTCATGCATGGTCCAGGAATGAGGATGAAGGAGAAGAGATGATGGTATGCACAGGAGCATGTGCTCATATGTAGAAGCCAGACATGGGGACCAGCTGTCTTCTTCAATTGCTCTGCACCCGATCTTTTAAGACAGAGTCTCTTGATAAATGTAGAGCTAGATGATTTAGCTAAACTGGCTGGCTAGTGAGCTTCCAGGATGCACCTGCCTCTGCTGTCCCCAGTGCTGAGGTTACTGGTATGTACCATGTCCATCTTTGTGGGGAGTGATGGGTACCTGAACTCAGGTCTTCACAGTAAGCACTTTACCCCCTCCTCACATCCCCAGGTTCCCAGACATCTTTTTTCCTTACATATCACTCATATGGGAACCACATCATCATGGACTTAGGCTTTCTCTCTGAATATGTTCCACCATACTTCCTGCATGCTTCCTCTCAGAGCTCTTTGTGAGCACTCCCTGACCCCTGAAAGGCTCACAAGCAGGATCTGAGTTAGATGGAACAGCCTGATTTCATGTTATTTATGGTCCTAATTTCTTGCAAACAAGGTAAAAAAAAAAAAATGCCAAGTCCTCTCCTGGGAAAGTGGTTTGGAAGCTGAGAACTCGGAGCTCCCTAGTCTAGATCTGGTTTTAGTGTCCACCCACTGTGGTGGTCTAGGAAGCCAGCAGGGAAGCTAAAAGCATCAAGGGATGCACAGGTGACCCAGCCTGGCCCATATCAGAAGGTCTACCAGAACCAGCTTGACAAACCTGCTCCCTAACCCACAGCTCCAGACTATGACATCAAGCTTAGAAAGGATGTCCAAAGCCTCATGTCCATGGAGATCACTCCACCCTGTGCTCAGAGTGACCCCAATAGTGAACCTGGGGCCACAACAGCACACATCTGTCATTTCTCTCCAAAGTGTGTCTCTCTGCAATAAGACCTTCTAGGGCCAGCGATGGCTGCAAACCCTCGAGTTTCAGCACATAGTCCTGAGTTTCTGATGACTCTCCATACTCCCTTGATGGCTATGGCTCTTTAAATGAGAAATCTCCCTCCATAGACTCATGAGTATGAACACGTTTCCTACCTGGTGGCACTGTTTGAGGATCTTACATTTGAGAGGTGGAGACTTGCTGTAGGAAGTAAATCACTGGAGGGTGGGCACTGAGGTTTTGTAACCTAGTCCACTTCCTGTTCTCTCTCTGTCTCCTCTGTCTTGCTCTCTCTTCTCTCCTCTCTCTCCCCCTTCCCTCCTCCCTCCTTCCTGTGTATGGGGGAGATGTGAACTCTCTGCTTGTGAACCACACTAGACAACAGGGTACAGCTCTTTAGGATGGCTGGCTCCACAAGTGTACAGCAAGCCCATCTTGAACACGGGTTTAAATCTTACTTCTGCCATCCACTAACTGCCCTTGTGGATGTCACTGGACTATATCCATCCCCTCTGGTTTCTACCACAGAATGATGGTGGCACAGGGAGAAGGCCTGATGTGAGGGGCCATGGGAAACAGCTAAAGAATGCTCTGTCATGACCTGGAGGTCATCAATGGAGTGCAGTTGTGGTCTGAGATGTTCTTGACTCCCTAAAACCCTGCCCATGTCATGGCTCTGTAGCACTGTGACTTTCCACCAGTCAAAGCAGCTGAGCTTTGCCTCTTTGGGCAAAAATGCAAAGGCACCATGGTCCCCTGGGCTAGACTTCCTGTCAATGGGGCCTTTTCTGCCTCGGTGTTTTTTCCCAGGGGATTCATAGTGAGAGCTGGGCTCTGGAGTGTGAATCTTAACGCTGCCAGTGGTTTTCCTTCCTGGAGGGATAAAGACAGTCACAGCATCCACTTTCCAGGGTTTGATGAGTGACCCTAGGGCAGCGGTTCTCAATCCAGAGATCCCAACCCCTTTCAGGGCTCAAATGACCCGTTCCCGGGCTGCCTAAGACCACCATAAATATAGATATTATGATTTGTAACAATAGCAAAATTATAGTCATGAAGTGGCAATGAAAATAATTTTTATGCTTGGGGGAGGCCACAACATGAGGAACTGCTTTCTAGGGTTAGGAAGGTTGAGAAGCACTGGCCTTTGTTCCATATCTTCCCACACTGATAGCTGCTTGTGGTCACCTGATTCTAAAGGTGCGTGAGTTCTGTGAGATGTTTCCGATAATATGGTGAGGTGACATGACTTTGCAGGTAGAATGAAGGTCACTAACAGGGTGGAGGGGTGGTGATGACTCTGACCTAATTCAATTGAGATCACCCTGTGAGAACACAGCCTATCAGGAGACTCCTTTGGCCCACAGTCCCAAGCCCTGTGGCATCTGTCAGTCACTGCAGCAGAACAGCAGAAGACAATCAACCGGAGGAAAATAGTGCTTTGGAGGTTCTGGACTGTAGTTGGCCAGCTGTGTTACATGTGAGGCAGAGAATCACAGAGGTAAAAGCAGCTCCCTTGATGGAAGCCAGAAACAAAGAGGAGGTGGAAGGAATATCCTCTCCATGGACACTCACACTATGACCCATCTTCTCCCACTAGACCCATGCCTTACAGATTCCATTGCCTCCCACTAATGTTCCAGGCATGGGTCTTTAGGGAACATTCCAGGTCCAGGTGACAGAGCATCTCCCTCCAGCTGACTGTTAATAAAGTCATCACAGGTTCTGAAACTTCGAGAAAATGCATCCCAACATAGCCTGAAGGGGCTGAGAAGTAGGTTCCCCTGGTCAATGATAAAGATGGAGGTTAGCTGGATCTCAGCCTGCAACACTGGAGATCACAAGCCACACCCAGCTAAACCATCATGGAGCCCTGACCTTTGGGAGCTGTGAAATAATGAGCGTTGTCACTTTAAGCCACTGTACTCATGGCCACTTGTCATGCAGGATAGAAATCAAACGTAGTGAGTGGCATAGTCAGACTTAGCTGTCATGTGACAGGAACCTGGAGTTACCCAGGAAGAAAAAAAAAATCTCAACTGAAGAATTGCCCAGACCAGATTGGACTTTTCTTAATTTCTGATTATATAAGAGGGCCCAGCTCACTGTGGGCAGTGCCATTCTTATGCTTGGGTTATATGAAAAGATGGCTGAGCATTTTAGAGGAAGCAAGCCAGTCAGCAGTGTTCCTCTATCATCTCTGGTTCAGTTCTGGCCTTGGCTTCCCTCCATGACAGACTGTAAGATGAAATAAACCCTTTCTTCCCCAAGTTGATTTTAATCATAATGGTCATCACAGCAACAGAAAGCAGACCAAGACAATGGCCGTGTAGGAGAGTATACATGATGCAGGTGCTCAAGAGGACTAATGCCCAAGTATAACTAACTGCTAAATTCCTGACACCATGTTCAGGTAACTTAGCCTCAGAACCACCCATTTAGGTTCCCTGTTCCCTTTCCCTGTGAGAGGTAGCTCACTGAGACTCCAGGAGGGGAGCCAGCCAGTTTCACTGGACAGGGGAGGCCTCCAGAGCCAGCACCCTAAGGTGGCTCATGTACCCCATTTACCTGCTTACTTCTGAGTGTTGATGGCTTTGCACCTATGAACTACTACTATCCTTTTTTGATTCCCTGTAGCCTGAGAAGTAGAAGCAAATGTGTGGCTTTCTTGGTTCTGGTTGCTGGTACAAACGTGCCAAAATTCAGTGTGTAAGCCCAAGCTCCCAGGGTAAAAAGCCACGCCTATGCCAAATGTTCTCTCCAAGTCTGATTGACAGGTGGAAACTTTAATGGCTGTGAAGAGCTGGAAAGTTGCAGATCTATAGCTTACTGATCTGAAGGCATTATTAACTCTCTTACGAGCCACTGATTGCCCACCTCTTTGTCTGACCAACCAGCTGTGCATCTGTCAGTAAGTCCTTTCGGAATGTACAAACAGACTCCTACCTTCCACCAACTCAAAAGCTAAGAGCGTCATCAGAAAGTGTCTGAGGCCTACACAGAAGGTTCCCTGCTCTGCTTCTGCCACCTTCCTAATATTCCCACCAGCACATTTTCAAAGTTCCTTGATTTATGATTGTCCTCATTCTATTATTACAAAAACTTCCTGAATCTGTTCCAACATTGATATTGGTAATTGTGGAAACCTGACTCCAAATTCTCGGACTATTATTATTTGCAGTATGCTCCAGAACACATCTCTTATTTCCTTTGAGCTGAGAGCTGTGGAATTTTTTTTTCTGACAAACCCAGTCCCTCTCCACAACAGACCTGTGTCCTTCATCAGCATCAAAGCTCACTTATAAATCCCCCACAAATCTGTGTGCACCCTAATCTCAACTCTCCAGCTGCTAAAATATACAGTTCCGTGAGGCACCTAATAAAGGGACATTGTGCTAATGAGCTTCAGTCTCTCCGACCCCACCCCCACGAAAAATCACGGTTGTACTTAGACAAAAGACACATGTTTACCAACTTTTAAATCGCTTGCTCATTAAAATGTCTTCAATGCCTATTAAGATGTGTGTTAGGAATGCATGTTCTTTATGGTAATTGAAAGAATCGATGCCACGTTCTCTTCTAAGAGACATTTAGCATCTCTTTGGAAATTATTTTCATCCCTCTAGGATTCGCAGCTGCTTTTCTCATTATCTGCCACATAAAACTTTGTTCTGATGAAGTTGCCTGGAGGAAAACCAGCTCAGGTGGTTTTCTTCACAAGTCTCACCATTAAGCCCAACCTTGGAAGTGAAGGCGAAAAGGCCTGTGTGCTTGTCTAGAGGCACCGAAGGGGCTGGCCCAGAGCTTGGTTGTAGGGAACAGTCTTCCTAAAGCACTGCTCCCTGCTAAGATTTCATGGCCTTCCAGCTTGCTCTGAACTCTTTCCCTGCTCTGGGACCTCTCCCAAAGATTTGCAAATGTTCCTAAACTTTGGAAGACAACACCTTGTGTTTTATCACCAAGAATTACTTCTTATGCACCATGACATCAGCTTGGTTTCCATCACCCAATGGGGTCTGAATGAATGGGTCAGAGTTCACACAAGTATCGTTGATGAGACTTGAATGTCCCTCAATCACCCTGGGTAGGGTCCTTCTGCCAGTTCTGCAGCTCCAGAGCAGATGGGGAAATGCCAGGTCCACTTCCTTCAAGAAAATCAAAGCCACAGCTCCAGCCACAGCCACAGATAACCAAATCCTCCTAGGGCCTAAAGCTGCCCTGTAATCCACTCCCAGTTACCATGGAACGAACCTATGTGCCTTCCCTGCACCAGGGCTGGGGGTGGGAGGAAAAGCAGCTGTAGCTGACCCGCTGGTTCCATCCATTGATTCAGTGATAAACACACAGTGTGTCCTACTAGCCCCGTGGAGCACCAGGAAACTGTGTGATCTCCCACCAGGCCAGCCACGTGGAGGGCTGTGAAGTCGATGGTGCCTCCAGATGAAGCCTTTCCTTGTGGAGAGATGGGGTAGCTCACTGAGGCTAATGAAACCCAAGAAACCTTGAGAGCACAGAAGCAGACACACTTGTCAGTGAAGACAGAGGCTCTGTGGGGAATCTGGCTGCTGTGCTGAATTTGGACACATGGGTCTTCACAGCTCAGTGACACAGCTGCCTGAGTCCCCATATTCCACAAGTAACTTCCACAACTCACATTCACCAGGGTGAAGCAGACTGACATGCCTGTCAGTCACGGCCCTACCTGGGTGCCCAGAAACAAACTTCCCCAAAAAGTAACGCAAATGCTCTGACCTCATGCTTGAGGGCTGCTCTCCCTGACCTACCCAAAGCTGAGTCACCATGTGAGTAGACAACTCTGGATGTTACCTGTCACCAGCCTGGATCTAATATCAGCCCAGACCTCTAAATCTAGCAGATAAGCACGCAAGTTGCTGTGAAGACAGTAACTTTGGCAAGATATTCAGTAGATATACACAGACACTCACATGCATGCACATGCACACACATAAACACAAACATACATGCATGAACACATCTATGTACACATGGGCATACACATAGGAATATACACATTATTCAAGTATATACAAGAACATGCACATAGGTGCACACACGAACACATACTTGTACAAATGAATACCTGTATGCACCCATGAAAACACATACACATGCGCGCACATACACACATGTATGCAGGCATGGGTTTCTGGGAGAGCAATAGATAACTAACTTTGCTGAGAGCATCTCCTACCACTTGGTTTCCAGCAATGTGGCCTAGCCCTGGTTAAATAGAGAAGCATAAACTTCTTCAGCAAATCCTACTGACATGCACCACCACAACCGGTGCAAAAACTTAAGAGACACTTTTCCTGGTGTAGGAAATGCTCATCTTGGTCAGGAGGCAAAAGATTCTGGAGCTCTGGCAGCTAACTCGGGCCTGAAAGTAGGCCCCATTTTCACTAGGGGGTAAAATGACACATACAGTGGTGATCAGCTATGGGGTTACAGTTGAGTCTGTCTGGGCTCAGCCTAGCTGCTATCTACCACATACTTCACTTACCTTCACCCACATGAAGGTTAAACTGACCACTCAAATGAAGCCAAGCCCCCAAGCTACAAAAGATATAACAGCTTGAACAGAAATTAAACATTCTTGTGTGCTCTGTCGGGTTTCTCCTCCTCTGCTCTGGGAGAAACAAGAAAAAGCCTGATGTGGATTGATTTCCAATAATCTTGAGTCCTGTTGTGCCCGTAGCTATGAGGTGGCACTAGGAAAAATCACAGCCAACAATGACCTTCCCAGGAGCTGGACCTGAAGAGCCAGCAATGTGATCTCTGTGCTCCCAGCCTTGCTGGCTGCTCCCCTCTTTCCCCTCCAACCCTCACCAGCTTCCTTAGGAGGGTCAAGAAAGACAGGGCCCTTATAACTTCCAGACACACCTGCTCCTTCACAGCAGGGGCTCTGTTGGCACCTCTCTGAGATGGATGCTCTTTGAACTGGACCTGTGTGGTTAATTTTGATTGTCAAAATTAGACAGGATCTAGAGTCCTCTTGGAGATGAATCTCTAGGCATATCTGTGAGGGTTTATCTAGATCACACCTGTTGAGATGGGAAGACCCACTCTAAATGTGAGCAGCACCATCCACAGGCTGGGGTCCCAAACCACACAGAAACAAGAAAGCGGCCTGAGCACCAGCCTCCATTCATCTCTCTCTATCCTAGCCATGGACACATGTGACCAGCTGCACTAGACACCATGCCTTCCCCGCCATGATAGACTGTACCTTTTCCACCTATGAGCTGAAAAGTAAGCTCTTCTTTCCGCCGATGAGTGAGCTGAGAACAAGGCTTCTGTCCCCGGAACTTCCCATGGAAGCTACACTCCCACCATGTCATGTGGTGCTGCTGCCTGTTCGTCCATGAGAGAAGGCATTTCTGCTGTCTCCAGAGCTTACTACTGTGTTCTACCATATCTGGATTCATGTTTGTAAAGGCAGCTCATGAACGTCAGGATTGGTGCTGTGTGCCACTCACTAATTACCCAGAGTCACCGCGATCGAGTGATAAAGGCCCGGAACTTAGGCAGCACGTTTATTTCTCACGGCCCAGCAATATGGATGTTCAAGATGTAGGTGCCATCCTGGGTGGCTGGTGAGAGAAAAGAAAGGGAAGGGAGGGAGAAAGAGAGAGGAGGAGGAGGAACGGAGGGGAGGAGAGAAATGGGGTTGACTGGTAACAGAGGGAGGGGAGGAGGAAGGAAGAGAAGAAGACAGAGGAACTAGGCGGGGATAAACTGAGGACGGGAAGAGAAGGAAAAGTTAGAGTGAAAGGAGGGGAGGGGAGGGGGGAAGGGAGGAGGGGAGGGAGGGGAGAGGAGGGGGAGGGGAGGCTGTCTGGAGAGCCTTAAGTAGGCACTAAGCATGTCAACCAGTCATCTGGCTGAGACGAGTTTTATACTACCTAGATAGAAGTCACATAGGCAAGAGTCTCTTCAAAGGCTAGTCTCCAGCATCCTTCAGCAAGGGGGCTTTCCATAGCCTGCCTTCTCTGAGTGGGAGCCCAGCATCCATCCTAGTGGAGGTGTGTGAGGCTCACAGGGTACCATCCTTGTAGGATAGTCTTAGCTGGATCCTTATGGTCTCTGAAAAGCCTCAGCCTTGCCCCATATGTGATCATGTGAGATGAATGAACACGGTATGCCAAGTCTGGGATGCATGAAGACATGAGGAAAGTTCTTGTGGCCTTTTAGAGAGTTCTTCAGACAGTTTCCATGCGAGCTCCCTCCATCCCAATCTCCCAACAGTCTGTGCTGTGTGGCTGTCACCCTGCATACAAATACCACCTCCCCAGGGGAACTCAGGAAACTCAGTCTCCCTAGTCGCCCCCTCCCCCCCCACAAGAAATTTTGGAAACAGTGACCTTTTGAGGAGGGAGTCTTCAGTGGAAGGAAGTTCAGGGAACCCCAGAGATGCAGTTTTTCCACCAGTCATTGCCCATGCTGATGTGGGGCTGATGTGGGCTTTTCAGTACTACTGGCTTGGCCACTTTGTAATGGATTGGATAATAAATGTCCTGTACAGGCTTTGATATTTGAACCCTGAGTTCCAAGTTGGTGGTGCAGTTTGGGAAGTTCACACTGCAGCCTCACTGGAGGAAGTATACCATACAGGTGTGGTCCTTGAGATTGTATAGCCTTCTCCGATTTTCAGCTTGCTCTCTTTGCTCTGTTCTTATGGTTGAGAATGGTTTAGAATGTGATCTTTCCCCTTCCTGTTTCTATCACCATGCCTGCTGCTGGCTGCCATGAGAGACACTTGTCCACTTGGAACCATAAGCCCAAATCAATGCTTTCTTCAATGACTTGATTTTGGTCATGATGTTTTAGCATAGCAACAAAATGGGTAATTAATATCCCCATGATCCTGAATGTAACCCTACAAACCCTGGTTCACAGATGGAATCATCTCTGTGGCCTGTCATTGTTTATCTGGGGATGAATGAAAACAAACCCCTCTAGAACAAAAGCACAGGCAGATCTTGCTCTAGTCGAAGAGTCTTCACTGTGGAACCAGCAATTTCCCCGTCACCCTTCATACACTGCTCCAATGAGGGGCTACAGGGTGGAACCCAGATCCTTATGCTAAAACAGCCAGCTCTTTACCAAGTGAGCCATCTTCCAGGCCCTGAAGGATACCTGTACTAATCATTTCAAACACATTTACTGTGGCATTGGAAAGGTCACAGTAAAACCTTCCTGGAAATAAAAACAACTTCAGACATTTTGTTTGAAGGAGGTACTAGCTAGTATTTTCTCCATATTGCATTCCACAGCCTCTTTCTGGTCCTGTTCCAATCTTGGCAGAATCACAGGCCCATGCCCCCAGTTCCCAGGGGCTAAAGAGAAGGCTAACAAATTAATTACATAAGAAAATTAAACATTTATTGGGGTCATATGGTAGAGTCAGTTCTCAACAGACTGACCCTACCAGAGAAAACAGCTATAAGTTTTGGCTAACGACAACTACCCAGGACCCTAAGGAGCAAACAGAGCAGGCAGGAAGCCTCTCCTTGGAGGATAAAGCCAGCACACAATTTGTGGCTTTGAGTGAGGTCAAACCTTGATCCCATCACAGTGCAGTGCTGGAGGAGCTTGGATGAAAATTCTATCATCTGACTGGCCACAGACACTGTTGAGTTCCTGGAAGGCTGGAATTCAGAGTGGACTGCAAACTGTCCTGCACACTGCAGGAAGCAACCGGACTGCTAAAAGAGCCTGTGAGAATTGGAGTGCAAAACATCCCCCAAAGGCTCATGTATTGGGGGGGCGTGAATAAACTACTGAATGAATGTGTATCCACATTGAGCATTGCCATGTCAATAATCCCAAGGCTTCAGATCCATGGGAATGAAAACACATTCCTCAAGTCAGGCTCAGAGGAATGGCAAAGCCTTTCCTGGGTCCAGGTACTAATGCTGACAAATGGTTGTCCTTCAGCTAAAACCAGTGTGTACTAAAACTGTAAACCACAGCTTCCTCCTCCTGGGTGACTTCAAGCTGAGACTGCCCCCTAAGAGACATCCTACTAAGATCTGCTAACTGACCTCTTCCTTCTGCTGTATATGACAAACACTGTGTTCCTGGGTTGTTGGTGGGATCCAATCAGGGTACACATCCTACCCAATCCCAGGTCTCCTGTATGTGTGACTTACAGTTCTGCATCCCATCGCCCAAGTTAGGCTAATGCTCACACCTGCAGGGTGTAGCACACGGCCCTCAACCAATGTAACTCTTTTAGAAGTCTATGTAACCTTTAGGAAGTGGGTCCCTGCAAGTGAAAGTAGGTCACTGGGGGTAGGCCTTTGTCGATACATTGTTTCTAGATCCTTCCCACTAAGTTCTCCCTTCCTGCCTGACACAATGTGACAAGTTGTCTCATTTACTTACTGACACAGACGGGGCTGCACCTGCCCCCTTGACCTTCCATCCCTCTTTCCCTACTGTGAATGGCTAAAATCTCCTTGAAATCACAAACCAAAATACCCCCACTTCCTGTTTTGCTTCTGTCAAAATTTAATCACAGTAGTAAAAAATAAAATTAATATGGGTGAGCAGGGAACAGGTTGAGATCTGAGCTACCACAATCTGTAGGTGAGTTTGAGATTCAACTTAATAAATATATTGGTTACTGTAACCAACTAACCACTGCTCTTTAGGAGGCTATAAAGGAAGTCACTGTCTCTAAGCCTACTAATCACAATGTCAAAGTGTTATCCAACTTTGCAACACAAACCAGAAAAGAGAGATGCATTCTCACAGAAAATGAGTAGCAGTGGAGAACTTTTGGAGCCAAACTTTAGACTATCTGAAGTCAACACCTTTACCTGACATGTTTTATAGAAACAGTGAGTAGGAGTGTAAAAAGTCACTGAGATGTAGAGTTTGGGATAGGGCAAGTGTTTGTCTTAGTGGCTGCCTTAATCTGCCCATGTGATGTTTTTATTTGTGGATACAAATACAAGAAAGCAATCTTTACATTTTTTTTTAAAAAGTCAATGAAGTTGAGGCAAGATCAATAGAAATTACCCACTCTAAAGAATAAAATGTTGAAAATGAAATAAATTGAACCTCAGGACCTGACTCTGAAAAATAAGTAACTGGAGATCAGAGAGAGAATGGGTAAAAAAGTATTTGAAGAATTTGCAGCCAATAGCTTTCCAAGTTTGGTGACAGACACACATTGACAATTTTGAGAAGTTGGGAAAATTACAAGAAACACAGAGTCTCTGAAATCTTTGGGGGAATTCAAGTACCATGGGGAGAGACCAGAAGAGAGGGTGCAAAGCCTGAGACCAACACAAAATAATTAATAGATTGGAAAATTTAGTTCAACTGTATCAGTAGCTACAATAAATATGAACTCATTGCTGTGTATAAGCCATGGAATTTAAGAGTGAGTGTTTAAAAGCAAAATTAAAGAGCTGGAGAGATGTCTCAGCAGTGAAGAGCACAAGCTGCTCTAACAGAGGACCTAGGTGTGGTTCCTACCGCCCACTTCAGGTGCCTCACAACTGCTACATCTCCAATTCCAATGGATTCAACACCTTCTGCTGAACTGCATGGGAACATGCATAGAGAAATACACCTGCACACACACACACACACACACACACACACACACACACACACAATTAAAAAGAAAATAAATCTTTAGGTGAATTCAAGCAAGATTCAATATTCTGTCTGAAGATAAGTACTTTATATAGAATCAAATCAAATTCAAAATAATTAATAGAAAAATAGCCACATTTGCACCTAAAGGTTGGCTGTATCAACTCCATAGAACATGGAACTCAAGACAGTGTGATACTGAGACTTCACTGGAAAGCCATACTAATCATGATGCAATTCATCTAATTGTCAAAGCCTGAAGCCCACAATGCATAAGCTAAAGGGATAGACACTTCTCCCGTCACTATAAAACATGATAAAACCCTTTACTCACTAACTGTTAGAGAAGTGACTGAGCTGGTAAAGCATTTACCATTCTTTCAGGAATCCCACTTTGGTTCCCAGCACCATCTATGTGGTGTCCCACAACTGCTGACACTCCAGTTCCAGGGAACCAGACATCTTCTGACCTCTATGAGCATGGCATGCAAGTAATATGCACGTGCCTACACTCATTCCTCATACCTATTAAGTTTTTTGAAACTACAGTGTATGATCAGGTGTATAAGTGACTTTTCTTGCTATTGTGATGAGTTGCCTGCCGAGGATAAGTTTTAAAAAGGAAGCATTCAATGTGTTTTGGAGTTTGAGGGTGCAGTCCATCATAGCAGGGAAGGGGGGTGAGGGGACTGGTCACATGGCTCCCACAGTCTGTCCCTCTTCTGCTCAGTTCACTCTAGAGCCCTGACCCATGGAATGGTGCCACCCACACTCAGGGTGTGTGTTCCCTACCCAGTGTAGTCTTCTAGAAAGGTCTTTGCAGACATGCCCAGACATATCTCCCATGATTTCCAAATCCAGGAAAGCTGCCAACAAAAATGTGGGACACCACATGGATGGTGCTGGTAATCTGTAAAGAAAATGACCATTAGAACACCAGCATCTGCCATCTCCATGGTTACAGAATATCATGCCCAGAAACTGCAGATTGTATCATCTTTTTTTAAAGTTTATCTAGGTAGATCTCATGTGAGCCTAGCAGCAAGTCTACATGTTTTTTTTTTTAAAAAAAAAAAGACCCAAATCAGACACTCTCTGAGTACAACATGCTTGAATTGGACATTCAGTGAGAAATATGAGTTAAGCTTAAACATTTGAAAATGAAGCCAGACAATTTTTAAATAACCATGGGTCAAACTGAGAAGCTACAGGAAACATTAAAGGTAATAGAAATCTACATTTTAATAGTATTAAAAATATAACATAAAATTTGAATTACCCAGCTGAGTAGAGCTTAGGAAGAAGTTATCACTTCAAAGTCTTACATGGCCTTGAAGAAAGATCAGAAATTGGGTGTATTAGGTACTCTTCAGATGGCAATGATAAAATACCTGACAGAGGCGGTACAAGACAAGAGAGAAACTTCTTCTTTTACTAACAGTTTGAGTGAGTGCCCAGCATGGTGGGGAAGGCACAGCAGCAGCGGTATGAGGTAGTTTGTCTTATGAAGCCAGAAAAGGCCAAAAGAAAGAGAAACAGCAGCAGAAATCAAATCAATGAGTTAATAGATCCGGAAGCCATAGAGAGACCCTGCCCCACCTCCTGGGAGGCTGAGCCTGGTTTGCAAAGAGCTGCAGCTATAAAGTACAGGAGAGAAAAGCCATCTCAGCTGTTCATGTGAGGATACTGCACATATCTTATCTCCCATACCTCCTAGTCTCTCTAAGAAGTGAATTCTGAGGTACCAAATAACAACACCAGCTCCCCCATTCTTTACAAGAAGCCTGATCTCCAGCTGCATGCCCCTCCTCTGGAAGAACTTGATCACTGGAGCTCATGGTGTGTTTTCTTTTTTGCTAGCATCAATTATGCTGTCCCAGGTTACCACCACAACTCTGGGGTTCTACCAAGTGACACACACTGACACACACCTCATCTCTACCCACTTCCCACTTCTGTGTATTTCTGGGCATAGAGGTGAATAATTGTCATACCTTCAAGAGAAGATGCTATCCAACCACAGGGTAAAGTATGATGCCTGAAAAAGAGGCCCTGCAGGTTGGAGAGACAGGAGTTTGTAACCACTTGCTGTGGATTTCAGCACCCACATACCCACCCTCTGTCCAGTAGGGCTCTGGCTTTCTGGAGTAAGTAAGAGTCTTGTCCTATCATAAGTTCTAAAGCCCCACTATAACCAATGCCACCGTTTGTGTGAGAATGGGTTCCATATGCTCATATGTTCGAATACTTGGTCCCTAGCTGGTAGAATTGTTAGGGAAGGATTAGCAGGTGTGGCTTTGTTAGAGGGGGTGTGTTCCTGGGGGGTACAGGCCTTGAGATTTCAAAGGATACATGCCATTCCCAGCATGCTCTTTTCTGACCCCCTGTTTCAGATCACAATGTGAGCTCCCAGCTGTTCCTGCCTCCATGTCTTTGCTCCACCATCATGGACTCTAACCCTCTGGGACCTTAAGCCAAATTAAACTTTTTTCTAGGTTTCCTTGGTCATAATGTTTTATCACAACAATAGTAAAATAAGACAATCAGTGTTGGCCAAATCCCATCCCCCTGGCTTTGATGATTGGTTTTAAAATCTATCATGTAATATATTAATGAAGGAATGTTTCTGGCACCAACTGGGGTCTGCATCAGCAGAAGCTGCTGGAAGAAACTGTTTCTTTCATCCTTATGGCAGTGAGGAAGAAAATGCAGGGCATCGTCATTGGTAGCCACCTTAGGCTTAGAGTGATGGTTCAGGCAAGAAACAGATGAACAGCAAGGCAGGGCCATGGCATTGTCATGTAGTCATAAGTCTCTGTCCCGGACAGAAACTCACAAATACCCAGGAGCCACTTCCCAAGAAATTGACTTGGAGGCTTAATGTTACAGTAACTGCTGGGCCAGTAGATCAGGCTTACTATTAACTTGCTCTTGTGCTTTAATTAGCCCATATTTCTTACCTATGTTTAGCCATGTTTAGTACCTTTTTACTCAGTCTAGCATTCTCATCTTGCTTTCTCTACATTTGGCTGGCGATTCCTGCTCTGCCTTTTTTCTTCCCAGAATTCTCCTAGTTTGGTTGCCCTGCTTTTATTTCCTGCCTGGATATTGGCCAATCAGCATTTTATTAAACCAAATCAAGTGACAAATCCTTACAGCGTACAAGAGCATTATCCCACATCTCTGCAGTAGGATTGCATTCTGTTCCACTGTAAATAATTGTCCTGCCTACTAGTTTAAAAAAATGCTGATTGGCTGAAGGCAGACAGGAAGTGTGGGCAGGGCTACCAGACCAAAGAAACTCTGGGAATATCTCAGAACAGACACAGATGCCACAGGGACGTGACGTGATGAAGAGATAGCAGCAGATGTAAAGAGGAAAAAAGCTAAAATGTTGCTCTGAAAAAAGGTACCAAGCCATATGGCTAAATAAGATAAGTTAGTTTAAAAACAAAAACTAACAATATGTCTGGTCCTTAGGCTGATCAACATAAAATTAACCTAAGTGTCTATGTACCTCTGCGTCTCTATGAGACTTCGTGTATTTTAGCCAGTCTACAAGTCTGCAGGTGAAAACTTCAGGCCTAGGCCCAAAAGTCCTGGCCATAAACCTAATACAACACATCTCCCCCTTTTTTCTTTTTAAACCTCCTTTGACCCTTAAACCAGCCAGCAATTCTGAGAGTTAGTGTGTCTGTACCTTTCCCTGCAAAACAAAAAAAGTTCAGGTGGGACACACATCAAAAAGCAAAGATACCAAGTGACACTGGAGATGCTCAATGAGGTCACAGGTAGCCTTATTCACCTGTCATGTTACACAGCCTCTTCAAACCACCTCTTCCTCAGCCTCCAGGAAGCCAAGCCATGGTCCCTGAAAGACCCCAGCCCCTCACTGCTTGGACCTCTCTCTGAGGACCACATTTCTCATTTACCATGTTGTGTTTTCATGGAAAATAAAACTCTTGATGGATTTCTGAGCACTCGCTCCCAGCTGCCCACTAAAGGAAACATTTACGATTCACTTAATTTGGGTTGTGTCTCAATAATGGAAATAACTAGATCATGCTCACACCCCAGAGACTCCACAACCGCAACAGCCTGACACACAAACTGCCTGATTGAAAATAATGAATCAGCTTCCAAATGGCTGGACCCACAGCCAATTTCCACACAGCCAATGTGGACCCATAGAGGACAACAGTGCTGCAGCCCTCTCTTCCCCACAATGAACATTTGTAATCAAAGGAAATGTCCAGCAGGTCCCGGTCCAGCTAAGACAGAGCACACAAGGACAATTCAGGATCTAGGTGGTGGGAAAGGCTGAGGCTGGTCCAATCAGACTCTGGATTTTTAGCCAAGGAAGGCAGACTGGGCTGCAGCTCTGGCTCTCTGGGGCTCAGCTGCACTCTGCTTTTGGTGTGGCCAGCGTCTTCCTTTTAGTCTCTTTCCCTTGGGGAGTCAGACGAAGGAGAAGTGAAAAGGGAGAGCCTTGGCTCTCCAACATCAAGTGGCACTTTGTAAATTAAGCTTCAAAGAGAGACATGACAGACTGCTTCATCCCCAAAGACACATGAAGCTCGGACTCACTTAGCAAGAAACAACAGATAGAGAGCATGCACTTAGGCCATGCTGGGTTTTTGCACCCTCCTCACTGTGGAATTTAGGAGGATTATTCCTTCAAAGTTTCTGGGACAGAGCTTCACTGCATTAATTCTGCATTTAGATTTATTCTTGAGGATAGAAGAGTGCCTAAGATCAACACAGGCCTGAGATGAGAAAGCTGCCCACCGCTTAGAGTTCAGAGGAGGAGGTACTAACCCAGAGGGTGTGATGCTACAGAAGGTGGACCGCAGGGTCAGATCTGTGTTCCTACAGGGAAGCCCACATGGCTGCCATGTAGACTGCTCTGTGGGTGAGCTATTAGAATGTTCTCTCTGTCATGAGAAAGGCCCAGTGACTTTGCACTCATCAGCCCTAAGATATCACCTTGCTCCTTGAGGTAACCATTCCTGTGTGGTTGGTGTTAGGATTTGTGCAACACTCCAGAATGTGGCCTGGTGATCAGTCCTCTAGCTCACTGGCCTAGCATGGTCAGGTTTGAATGCCTTGTCTCCTAAGAATATGGTGCCCTTCTGGACTGCAGGAGAGATGGAGACACACACACACACACACACACACACACACACACACACATACACACACACCCTCACTGCTCCAAGGGTACAAGATACAGCCCCATGTGCTTGAATGTTTACTCCTAGTTGATGACCTGACCTGAGTATCCAGCAGCTCTCAATCCCCATCAATATCCCAAGGACACATCTAGTCTCCCTACCTGTTTAAGGGGGCTGAGCTTTAGATCTCAGAAGTCAGCTGGTAACTCTCCCTTCATAGAAACTGTCCCTGTTGCTGCCAGTACCTGACACAGAAAATCATACTCACATGTCTTTTTGTAGTAACCATGCAGAAGCACCAGAGGCAAACCACACACCACATGGGGATAGTTATTGGGTCAAATCTTGCTTACGTTGATATCCAGTGACATGTGCAGACATTGTCTTAACTTTTAATGTAAAGAGAGTGACTGTATCTTTATGGGTGGAGGAGAAGAAACAGAGCATGATGGCAAAGCTTCCTGACTATGAGCAAGCAGAGCCCGCTTCCCCAGAAGCCCTGCCTCATGGTCTCTCCTACCCTGACCAGCAGGCTTCTGGCTCTCTGAGTCTCTGAATACAGTATCATTTGACCCTCACTCCCTCAGTCTGATAAGGGAAAAAACAGTCAGGAGGAGACATCAGCCAGCAGAGGTGGGAGAGGGAGTCCCTGCACACTGCCGATGATGTGTGGCTCACTG
Source organism: Sigmodon hispidus (assembly GCA_004025045.1). NCBI lineage: Eukaryota > Metazoa > Chordata > Mammalia > Rodentia > Cricetidae > Sigmodon > Sigmodon hispidus. The sequence goes on along the minus strand of PVIH01022171.1, from coordinate 7,435 downwards.
TGGGAGTTCGAATGTGAAATGACCCCCATAGGTTTATGTGCTCTAACACCCTGTCCCCAGTACAGCCTTGCTAGGGGAAGTGTGTCACTGGGGTGGGTTTTATAAAGAGTTTATAGCCTTGCTCCGGTGCTCTTTATCTCTCTTCCTTCCCCCTCTCTCTTTCTCCCTCCCCCTCCCTCTCCATTGCCAACGCCCTTCTCTCTCCTTCATTTTTGCACAAGTGACCAGTCAGTGTCCAGCTCTACCTGCCATGCCTGCCTTTCCAACCACGATGGTCACTCACAAGCCTTCAGATGTGTCTCCTTCTGTATCTGGGGCCCACAGACTATTGCAGAAGGACACATCACCCAGTCTCTGTCTCCAGCTGGGCTTGTCCAGTAAGAGGGCTAGATGGCCACAGGAAGCAGGGAAGGAGAGATGAACATCTTTTTGGTCCCCTCTTCCTTGCCTGGGAGCCTTTCTGTTAGTTTCTCTCCAACAGGCCCCTGTCCAGGACAACAGAGAAACTGTCTCACTCACTCCTTCAGCCTGGCCTGTGCCCACTTCTCTACATTCTGTTCGCTCTGAACAGAGCAGCTGCTCAGAGCTATGATGGCTCTTACACAGAGGAGGAAATAGTTAAGAGGAGACTGACTACCTTGAAGCTCACCCAGAAATCCCAGCCAACCCCTTTCTCACCTCTCTGAGACAGACATGCTTTCCTCCTGCCTAGTTACCAGGTCCTGTGGGCCAAGGGCTTCTGAGGCTCAGCTTTGTGTTTTATCTGAAAACCACAGCAAAAAGGGAGATACCTGGAGAAGGTAGATGGAAATCAAAGTCCTGGGAAACAGCTGTCCCTGTTCCAGGGTCCTGACCATCAGTGTGAGCCCCAACAACTAACCCTCCACCCCCCCTCCTCTTCAAACCCCCTAAGCAAAAGGCCCACAGGGCACAGAAGTTACCAGAAGCACCCTGCTGCACCCACACACCCTGGAGGGTGCTGTGAGGTCTTCTCAAGTCTCAAGGGGTCCAGCCCTCTGCAGCTGAGCTGGATGCTGACAGTAAGAAAAGGGGCAGTGTAATTGTCCTCAAACTCAGTCATCAGCTGGACGGCTTCATTGCTAACTGCCTGGCAGCCCACTCTGCCCTCAGCTGTCTAAGATGAGTGTTTCCGGTGTCTTATTTCAAAGCACGTCCCCTTGACTGCTTAATTATGCAAAGGAGTCTGTTTTCAAGCCTTCACAGCCTGACAGTTTAGCCTGGGTGAACTCCTCAAGCAGCGTCCAAATAATTCATATTGAAATACAGCTGCCATTGATTTCATACTGACTCTGAACACGGCTGGGCTCCCGCCAGGACTTGTCGATTTTGCCTGGATGGCACAGTATTCATGGCTGAGTGTAAACTGTTCTAATTTCTATTAAACCCATTGCCCTGTTTGATTTTTCCAACAGTTAATGGCCAGTATGATAGGTGGTGCTGACCATGTAATTTTATCATGAAAGGAGACACCAGAAAGAGATGGAAATAGGGTCTGTGGAGACATTCTGCACTGAGTCTGACACCTCGGTCTCTTGTATCACTATGACAGAATACCTGAGGTCCAATGATGAATAAAAGACAAGAATTTCCTGATACCAGGGGGTATCTAAACTCAATACACATGTGCTATGGCTGGTGCATGTGCACACACACAAACACACACATACCGTATACCTAAAAATCAGCAACATTTTAAAACATCCCTAAAAATACAGCAACACCTTAGAGACTCACTCTTTCCAGCCAGGTCCCATCTCCCAAAGATCCATGCAGCTGTGAATTCAACTGTGGACCAATTCATTGCTGGTTCAGAGCCTTTATAATATAACAGCTCCTCAAAGTCTGTCTGGCTATACAATGGGTTGGAGCCTTAGCATAGAAGCCCTGGGGATGGACCATGTCATTCTCCAACCACACTGTAGTCATTGTGCATTCATTGTCTATCCATCACCTACCTGGCCATCCATCCATCACCATCTCTGCATCTGTTGGTGTATGTATGTGTATCTATATATCTTGATATGTCCAGGCACCCATGAATCTTTCTAACTAGCACACACACACACACATACACACACACACACACACACACACACACACACATACACACATACACACAACTGTATTCTCTTGGCAAATCCTGCAATCTTACTGGAAATCCCCAGCATCTTTATTTCCCATAGCATCCACATGTCCCTACCTACCCTCACCGCACCCACATCTCCAAGGCCAGAATGTCTCTCTCATTCTGAAGTTAATATTCTCCCTCTCTTCCTGTGTCCTAACAGCTTCCCCCTCCCAGCCTGGCACACCAGCATCTACCTGGGAGCCCCCTCCAAAGCCTGCTCATCTTCTAGAAATATCTCTGCTCTGGCCACCCCGTCCACAAGCATAGCTGCTCCTCTCCAGGCCGTGAACTTGCTTCTGTGTCTTGGAACATCTGTGTGAGCCCCTTCCCTGCCCTCTCAGATGTCCCCACAATCCTTTCCAGAACATAAGCCTTCCTCTGTCCCCTCACCCACATCTGTCTGTCCGCCATTATCTCTATACACCCAAATACCAAGCTTTCCAGAGTCCAGTGCAGCAAATTCCTTTAAAAATCAAGCATGAGACTGTGAACTCATACTGCTATTTGAAGTTGACAATACCTTTCAAAGTCCAGTGTGGATGCACCTTCAACTCACAACTCCACCTCTCTGCTACAGAGAGACTGATGCATACTGTAAGTACACATCATCTTAGTGCAGGGAAACTGGAAACGGCTCCCACTCAAAGGCATCAGTGAGGAAAGGGGCAAGTATGTGGGGGAAAGGAGCACAGCTGTCTCAGCCTCTCCAAGAAAATTTCCTGAGCTGTCTTGAAGAGTACGAAGCACACTGAGTCACCCGACTCTTCACCTCAGGGAATGTGAGAGACTGAGTCCCCTGAGGACCTTCTCAGTGACACCCTTGCAGCGCGGGTAAAATGTGCACACCTGGATAAACTACCACCCAGGGCTCAGGAGAGAGCAGAAGGAGAGACACCACTACCAAGTTGCTAACACTCAGCTCAGCAAGTGGCTCTTCCAGCCTATGCGCATGCTCATAACTGTGTTTGCAGTCTGTGTGTGTGTGTGTGTGTGTGTGTGCGTGTGCGTGTGCGTGTGCGTGTGTGTGTGTGTGTGTGTGTGCAGATGTCACTGTGCATATGTGTGTGTGGTGCTGTGTGTGTGCAGATGTCACTGTGCATGTGTGTGTGTGGTGCTGTGTGTGTGCAGATGTCACTGTGCATGTGTGTGTGTGGTGCTGTGTGTGTGCAGATGTCACTGTGCATGTGTGTGTGTGGTGCTGTGTGTGCAGATGTCACTGTGCATGTGTGTGTGTAGTGCTGTGTGTGCAGATGTCACTGTGCACATCTGATTGTGTCCTTGTATGTGTGTCTATTGTGTGCCTGCATATGTGCGTTTCTGCAGGTACATGAGGTATCACATACATATCCATCCTGATACAACAACCGTTTGCTCAGTCCTGCAAGGAAATAGCACCAGGCTGTTGCGAGCAAGGAGTTTCTCAAAACCAGTATGTGTATAAAACAAGCACTGCTGCCGTGTGGATCCCAGGAAGATCCCTCCACAGAACAGAAAGGGAGCCTTGCTGAAAGAAGATGAATCTGCTAAGAGTGGCAGGGTCACTGACAGGAGAGGTGGCCAGAGGAGAAATCTTGGGGTGCTGAAGAAATGAGTAAGGGTCAGTTTTAGAAGGACAACTAGAGACAACTCAAATGTCAGGTAGCCCTGGGGACCCTGGCTTGAGCATGTTTCCAAACTGTTGGCTACAAGACAATGTGCCAAGAGATGTCAGTGATGCTGTTCCCATGATGTGAATGTGGCCTCTCTGTGCTCTTCGGCCTCTTGGAGATTTGCCTGTGCAGCTAGCTCTCTGTGAGCCTACACTAGGTGCTGATTTCACAGCCACACCCACGGCTGCTGTAAACACACTTCACGTATGCAGCTGGTTGCTTGAGTGTACACAGTGTGCCAGACTGAACCAGGAAACAGCTTTTCCTGGCTTTTTTCCTGGTTTCAAGGAGAAAGGGGCCTTGGGTTTGGCCTGCATGGCTACAAGGGTATCCTCTACTCCTTCCAGTAATGGAGACCCTGAAACAGCAAAGCAGATCCATCTTGTTTCATCAAGGTCCTCATTCTATGCCGTGCATCTTCCTGGGAAGAGAGCACAAGGTTCTGCTACTGAGTTTATTGACAGAAACTTTCACGGCCAATCCCCACACTAGGTATCTCACAACTCCCCCAACACAGAACTCGTGGGTCACCTGGCCTAGGTAGCAAAGCACTGCTCATAGTCACAGCCACCAGCCTCTCTGCCACTTGTTAAAGGAAAGGCAAAATGTAGTCTCCAGTGGGTAACACACTGCCCTCCTGAAGCCAATGCACTCACATAGTATTTTATGCTCCTGCTCACTGGCCTGTGGTTTTAATACAAACCTCCCCCACAGGCTCATGGCTTAGAACTCTTGGTCCCCATCTGTTGATGTTGTTTAAGGGAGGTTGTAAGGAGGTGGGTATCTGGGTCTGGGGTCAGTTCCTGTTTCTGCTTCCTGATCACCCTGAGGTAAGCTCTACCCTGTCCCTGAATAGCAACCATTGACAGGCACTCCCATTGCAGGCCTTACCCACCACAAAGGGTTCTGCTCTCACACCATGAGCCAAGTTAAGCTCTTTCTCTCTCAAGTTCCTTCTTATTGGGCATTTACAGTAAATACAAGAGAGAGGATGAGACATGCACAGCTGTCCTGTCCTTTGGAGAGACTATCTTGGCCTGACTCAGGCCACTGGAGCCAAGGACACACTGAGGACATGGAGGACTTCCAAGTCACAGATCTGCAGCTGACACAGTCACCTCTAAATGCTCTTTCACTTCTGGTGAGCGGTAAGCCATCGATGTGGTTTGGTGCTCTCCAGGACACAAATGCACAGATTCTTTGGGCACATCATGTCAGTGAAAAAAAATAGATGAAACTTGGAACAAGTTTAAAAGTACACACCTCCATCCTGCTCACGTGAATGCAAACTGATGTTCATCCATCCTTATGGGGACCAAAGGCTACGTACAGTGGGGCACTGCAGCCACCAGGGTGGGCGGTCACAGACCCAGTGAGTACAGAAAGAAGATGCTGAGGGTTCCAGGGTCTAGTGTCTCTTGACAATGAATTGTTCAGAGGCATGCAAATAGTTGCAGGAAAGCAGAATTTATTAAGGGAGAGATAGAAGAAGGGTCCTTGGAGATGTGCTGTGCTTCCCCTGTGGCCTGGCTTCAAGAAAGCAAGAGAGAGAAAAGGCTGAGTCTCTGGTGATCCTCTAAGGGTTGTTAACATAGTACCTGCCTCTCCTGAATTCTCAGGCTTGGAGAGAGCATTTCTGAGCATTCTCTCTGGGATGAATGAAGCTCAGGTGTGCTAAGGGCTTCCAGTCTTCTCCTGTGAGTGGCTTTTGAATGTTAATCTCTGGAATTTTCTCCTTCACTGTCTTCTAGTCTCATCTCCCCTGACAGACATCAGCCACATGTAGCAGCAAGAGGCCCACTCCTTAGACACAATGAGGGTTGTTCAGCAACAATGTCTCGGATCCATCTGTTGTCTGAACAAGTTTGAGAGGTTCAGTTGAGCTTTGAGGAGGTGGTCTCAAAGTCTCTGTGGCTCCTAGACATGGCTTCCAAATCATGTGACTCTAGCTACCATGACTGGGGGGGTCTTTTCTGGACAGAATAACTCCCACCCTGGAGTTGTGGGAGGTGGGGATTGACCAGCCCATGTAAGGCCACTCTGAGTATGAGGTGGGAATCAAAGATGTGGAATCAGTGTTCCTGAGGCCTCCTGTGACTGGGATGGTTCCAAGAACAGCAGCCAGGCTGAGCAGATGCAATCCAGCTGTGCACTGCAGCACAACCTCCTGACTGAAACAGCCCTAAATTGTATCACTTTATCAGGTGACAGTCTAGCTTGCTAGCCTAGAGTTGTCCTGTCACTCAGGCAGTTGAAGATCTGAGTGTCTCTGCCACAGCCACCCAGGAATCGTAGATAGGAGACTGTCTCCACAGACAGGGTCACCTTGCCAGGACCTCTGGCCAGTCCTTGCCTGCTGACAGTAGAGAGCATAAGAAAGGAGGCAGAGTCTCCTCTGTAACTGCAGGTGAATGGTGATGAAGAGCATCTCTGGGGCCCAGAAACCAGATTCCTCAGCTTCCTTGCCCATGGCCATGGGATCCAACTCCGGCCTTCCTTCCCTTGGAGAACTCCTTGCTGTGCATTCGCTCACACTCTGACGCTCCCCAGCTGCTGTGACTACCTCAGCCAAGTCAAAATCAAAGCCATTAACTGGATAATTGCTCTAATGAGAGCAGAGATGAATCACCAGGACAGCTCTCATCCTGGAAAAGCTAAATGGACATACTGCACAGCTGCTGCTCACTAGGATCTTAATGCTTCCTATCCTGTGTTGTCCTGTGTGAGCCTTGGAGGAGTTGATCACATGGTTATGAGCCTGAGGAAATAGTGATAACCAGAGTGACAGCACCACGAGCAGAGAAAGACTTTTGAGTTGAGCTGCCTGTAAAAGAATCCAGACTGCATATGAGAGCATCAAAGTCATGTGACCTCTCAGTAAGGACATAGTGTCTGTTTCATTAGGAAGTTGGCTGGTTAAGTGAGATGATACGTGAAAATAACTGAACATTCCTAGCATGCAGACAAGCCCAGAAGATTGTAACAGACACAGCCATAGACGTTTGTTTTAATTAATATACCAGTTCATTGGCAAAGTAACCACTGGGCATGCTCTAATGGTGAAGTATAAGCTAGGGTTGAAGTGGCCAGCTGCACTCAGTGAGGAGGCGGTTCAGCTTGCGATGAAGACAGGAGGGTATGGGCAAGTAAGGCTCTTGTTTGGGTGACTGATGCACAGGGATGTTTGGGTCACCACAGAGATCAAAATGGTGGGCAAAGCATCCCAGTCTTTGTATCGGGTGGTAAATGCTGAGATTTTGAAGTTTCCACAAAAGGGAACATGCACGCTGGGATCTTGTCTTAGAAACATTGCAGAGAGGCTGAAAGTGAAGTCATGAACAGCAGAGGATCCAGGATCAGCCTCATCCTTCCCTTGAAAAAGCTGAGCACTCAGAAAAATGCATGTGTGAAGATTAGAAGAGAAGCAGGCTGGGGACACCAGTGCTGCCCTGGCTCTGAGTGACAGACTTCCTAGGCTTCCTGTGAGGAGGTGAGGGCAGAGCGTGGGGTCCTGTGTAAGGAGGTGAGGGTGGAGTGTGAGGTCCTGTGTAAGAAGGAGGTGAGGGCGGAGTGTGGGGTCCTGTGTAAGGAGGTGAGGGTGGAGTGTGGGGTCCTGTGTAAGGAGGAGAGGGTGGAG
>PVIH01022170.1:0-27867 GCA_004025045.1 Sigmodon hispidus | reverse complement strand
TCACTGTCAAAATAACTGCTCTGTAAGGGCTCTGTTAGAAAGTAGTTCTTTATCAATAAACATTATTTTTAAAAACTTGAAAGCAAATAACTTATTTGCTGTCAGGCTTTTAAATCTTAACTGAAGATAAAATAATCTGAAATTTCTAAAGTACTAAAAAACAAAAGAGCAACCCCAAGTGTAATAAAAACACATCAAGAACCAAACTACAGTTTCTGAGCTGCACTGTTTATTTCGCTGCTTGAGCCCTAGGTGACAGTGTGCCACTGTGAGTGTGGGTCATCTAACCTTTACTAGCTGCAAGGACAGAAATAGACGGACACGGTTTTGGAGAATTGACATTTTGCAAAATGCAGCAAACGTTTTCATTTATACATGAGAAAAGGAAGTGTTCAAAAGGGTATGAATTTCAAGTTATTGCAGGTTATTTGTGAGAAAATTTCTGCAGGAACAATATGTTTAAATTTAACCAACAGTTAAATGTCAGTGTGTTTAAAATCATGACAAAAATCTTTGTTCTGGTCATGTTGCCCATGATAGATTACTATGGTATTGTATGTTTAGGGCAAGATGTCAACACAGCATAAATCCCATGGTGTTTTGGTTTTCTTCTGGAGATTAAAGCTGTTTTTCTTGGGATAAATGCAGCAGCAAAACACAAACCAGTTGATCAAAAAACACTTCTGCCATAACTCCAATCACTTTCAGGACACACCAACCCACAGGAGTTTTGCCTTTCCAGTCCTTAAGGATCACATCTCTGCACTGATGCCTCAAGCATGTCTGCAAAGCTTGTTCTCCGTTAAGCCAGTTTACTGACCACAGCCTGGTTCAGAGAATTTAGTTGGTTGGTCCATTTATCTAGTGCAGTATATCGGGCACCACCCCTCTTCTGATGATCCAGTTCAAGGAGCTGGTTGACTTGATCAATTCGGCCATGAATAGTGTTATCCAGTATGCCCTGCACCAGCAAGCTTTCCACATCAGCTACATCTATGTTTAGCTCCTTAGAAATAAAAGGAATATGTATTCTTGTGTAAGGCTTAATTAACTTTATGAGCACTTGTGTTCTGATGTTTCTTAAAAGCTCTTCAATGTGTTCTCTTATGAATGGATCATCCATGATGTTGCTGTGATTTGTTTTCAGAATCTTTTCAAATTCAGTGATGTCATTATTCTGATAGACACTTACTAAATTTGTCATTGCTAGAATTTCTGGATCATTTTTATAGGGCTTGGCCTCTTGTGAGTCAAATGGATTTATTCCTGATTTCATCAGCATACTTGCTAAGACCAAATATTTTAAACAAGTGGTTCGTCTTGGGCTTCCTGATTCATCATAATTCTTGAAAGCTTCAAAAAAATCAGTGTGTGCCTTTTCAAATTCACCTTCTCTCAAGTGCATTTTACCACCACATTCTCTGATGACACCCATGATCAGTGGGTGAGGGATGGCAGACTTGATGTGAAGTGATTGCTCATAGAGTGCTTTAAGTTTTTTGTTGTTCTTCTGTGCTGTGTACATTTGAATCTCCAAAGCATAGATTTCTAATAACTGGGTACCCTTTTTCAGGTCATCTTCTCCATCATCAGTCTGACAAGACTGATGTAACTGGCGTAAAATTTTTTGAAGCTTTCCATATTCTTCTCGTTCTAAATATAGTTTTCCAAGCTTTGTGTTTGTCTTAAACCACAGTCTATCATTCTTAGCATCTTTCAAAGCTTCCAGTGTTGTTTCATAAAATTCCTGCAGTAAATCCATCTTCGAGTTCCAAAACCTTTTGGAAGCTGCTTAGTGCTGCTTTTGGGTCATCTTCTTTCAATGCCTTGGAATTATAGTACTGATTTTCCAAATCCACATTGGGCTCAGAGTTACTATCTTCAGAGTACTCCAGGTCGTAGTCCTCTTCATCATCACACATGAAATCATCCTCCATGTCAGACATCTTGGCCGGAGGAGGGAGGGGGAGAGGAGAAATTAGAGACAGCCCTATCAATACCTTTTGAATGGAATTTTCTAAGATGAAAAGAAGCACTACTAATGAATAATTTTTTAAAAAAAAAAAGGCAAGCCAACACTAGAGGGCGTTAGATATGTTATCCATGCTGTGAAAAGATGATGCGGGGCATTTTCAGACACAAAATTATTCTAGAATAGCAAATATTCAGAGCTGGACACTGTGATGGTTAATGTTAACAACTAAAAGACATACCTATGGTGATATTTTGTATAACCTCTAAGAAATAAAGCTTTCCTGAATGAAGATCAGAGGACGGAGCTAGATATAGAGAAACTTTTCAAGACTCTTAAGTCTCACAGTCCTGGGTTTATACCCCACGTTGGGTGCCATATATTGCACGAATCTTAATTGATTGTATAATAAAAATCCGGAGCCAGATGTTGGGGTAAAGCTGAAATGTCAGAGGGAAACAAGCCACCAGAGAACCTTCTTACCACTTCTGAATCCTCAGGCCTGAGTGTCTCTGAGTTCTCAACTGAAAGGGAAAGGAAATGAACTCCTATCTCCCACCTTATTATTATATTCCTTTCTCTGCCCAGCCATGTCACTCCTGACTCAACCTTCCTAGTGCTGATATTAAAGGTGTGCCTAGTGCTGATACTAAAGGTGTGTCCCACCACTGCCTGACCTCTATGGCTAACTGTGTGGCTGGCTCTGCTTGCTGATCTTCAGCCAAGCTTTATTTCTTAGAGGATACATAAAATATCACCACACATGCCTCTGGGCAGGTCTGGGAGGTCCTTCCAGAAAGATTAGCTTGGGAGAAAGGGCCCCAGACTGAGTGGCCTTTTCCAGTATCAGCAATGAAGAGATTGGGAGAAAGTCTTGCCTGCTTGTTTCTACTGTTGCTGGCAAGTATGGCTATTTCTGCTGCTGCTGGTAGTGATGGTAAGTATGGCTGCTGCTGCTGTTACCATCCTTCAGTAACAATCAGATACCAATGTCCGAAGATACTTCCAACATGAAGACTAGCAACTTTTCAAGACTCATCTAGTCCTTCAGCACTATATTGGGACTGTAAAATCATCAGGCTTTGTTGCCTGAGCAAAAACAGGTTCTAACCCTCTCTAGCCACTGTGGGGACTACCTAGTCCTTATTGGTTATAAGCCACTCTGGTGTAGTATCACACTTATGCACATATTGATTCAGTTCTGTTCACTAGAGGACCTGTGCAGTACAGACACGATATAGATTCATTTACCTATTCTTCCAGAACACAAATCCAGCAAAGAAGGCGTGGTTTGAATGAAAATGGTCCCCATAGGCTCACATAATTGAATATTTGGTTACTAGTTGGAAGAAGTGTGTCACTGGGGGTAGGCTTTGAGGTTTCAGAAGCCTACACCAAGCCTAGTCTGTCTCTATGCCTCCAACTTTGGATATGATGTAAACTCTCAGCTACTAGTCCAGAACCATGCCTGCCCGCTGCCATGTTTCCTGACATGGTCACAGACTAACTCTGAAACTGTAAGCTAGCCCTTAACTAAATGCTTTATTTATAAGCAGCCTGGGTCATGGTGTCTTTTTACAGTAATAGAAAAGTAAGACAGAAGTTATCATTGATGTTGCAAAAGGATGCTGGTTTCACTCGTTTCTTGCAGAATGTTCCCCAGGCTGTTAACATACTGCAGAGTATTAAAATACTACTGAGTGCCTTTCCAGGCAGTTTTCTGTCTCATTAGACCTGAGTTCTTTAAGAAGAGTCTCCTGTGGCTACTATAAATGAGAATATATTTAGCATTTTTTTAAAACTTTATTTATTTATTTATTTGCCTTGGTGTTTTTAGGTGAAACCATGCCCTCTGTGGTTCATGGTAAATGAATTAAATACAAGTGAGAAATAATTGCATTTGTAAATCAGAGCAGGTATATTTAATGGAAGCACTAGGAATATATCTTAGAATGGCGTTTTCTATTTTTTCACTTAAACATGGAAACTAATTTTATTAAAATCTAAATTATCAAAAGCTCAAATGAAAGTCATTGTTCTCAAAATTCTGTTCATAATGCATGGGGTCAGCTATCACAGCAAATGCAGCTGGCCCATCAGACTGTCACTGATGGTTGTTGCTACAACTCTCTGAATCTTTAAATATGTAGATACAAAAATACAATAATGAACACTCCACTCATCTTGTTTTACCAAAGTGAACATTGTAACATTATATCCCAACCAGAGAAGAGCAGTCCTAAGGACTTGTTGCTTCCCCAAATCAGGTTTCCTCATTCACTGCCTAGAGTGTTCACCATGCCATGACAGCCTAACTGAAAACTGCTGAGTGTTAATTGAAAATGGTTTCATAAAACGGATTCATGGCATATGTGTTGTTCTTGAATGAGTGATTTAACTGATCTGAGTTTTTTCTTAAGACTTATTGGTCCTGACTTTTGGTACAAATTACAATTTTTTATTTTCTTCATTTATTTTGTGTATGTGCCCGTGTGGTGGTTTGAATGAAAATGGCCCCCACAGGCTCACAGGGAGTGGCACTGTTAGGAGATGTGGCGTTGTTGGAGGAGGTGTGTCACTGGGGTCGGGGTTTGAGGTTTCAGATGCTCAAGCCAGGTCTCACAGCTTACTGTCTGTCTCTGCTGCTCCCTCTGGATCCAGATGTAGGACTCTCAGCTACCTCCCAGCACCATGTTTGCCTGTGTGCTGCTGTGCTTCCTGCCATAATAATAATGAACTAAACCTCTGAACCTGTAAGCCAACCCCAATTAAATGTTTTCCTTTATAAGAGTTGTCTTGCCCAGGTGGTGGTGGCACATGCCTTTGTAGAGGCAGATGGATCTCTATGAGTTCGAGACCAGCCTGGTCTTTAGAGTAGTTCCAAGACAGCCAAAACTAAAAAGCAAACGAACAACTGTCCTGAAAAAACAAAATAAAATATTACATAAATAAATAAAAATAGTTGCCTTGGTCATGGTGTCTCTTTACAGCAATAAAACTCTAAGACAGCCTGTCTGTACAGCATGCATAGAAAAGTCAAAGAGCTTGCTGTAGTCAGTTGGCCACACTCTGGAATCTGGGGATAGTACTCAGGTGGTCAGGGTTGGCAGCACCCACCTTCATTTGCTGATCCATCCTGTTAGCCCTAAATTGGTATTTTTAATTCACCTACTACCTGTTGAGGGCATTCTGTGTTTGAACACTACATTTGCCCTATGGCCATGTAAAGATGATCAACCTCATTCTTTTATCCAAAGGCGTTAACCTGAAGAGCAAGTGTGTTCAGTGTAACACTAGTTAAATAAAGAGATTCTTTGAACAACTTTGTAAAATATCAAATATCATGAATGTGTGATAGTAACTGTTAGAGTTGTTACATAGGACTATAGTCAATTTCAACCTTGTAAAGACACATGGCATATAAATATTTGAGGTTAAAAGACCAGCAACATCTATTGTTATATAGTTGTCACATTAATCTGATGTTAGTATCATTTGGGAAATGCCAGAAGAAGAACCTGATAAGAACTGCAAGTCCTCCCTGAGATAGACAAAGAACTGAACATTGAAAATACTATTTGGCTAAGAAGGTCCAGTTTTGTTAAGCCAAAATTTAATCCCTATTGTTTTCAAGTCATATTGATTAGTCATATATGTTGACATTAGCTATTCTCCTCATCAACAACCACATGTATGCACTGGGCTGTGCTTCGTTTTTTTGATCCCATTTTTTGAAGTTGCTGGCCCCTGATATTCACTTGAAACTTTCACTATAGACCCTTGATTTTTACTATGACACTAGAAGAAAAGTAAGCATATGCCAGAAAGACTGCTTCATCCTTTCTAGGCATAACCACCTTACAATCTCACTGCATCCGGTCATAACTGCAGAACTGGTCCACACGCTTAAGGGTTTTAGAGTTAAAAACTGACCCTAAATATCAAGTAGGAAATTTTGGAACACTTTTCCTAAGGTAGTATTTCCTAAGGTAGATTCACTAATGACACTTGGAATTTGACTGCTTTTTGCCAAAAATAAACTGAAAATAAGAATTTATAATGGTATAATTTATTACATGTGACTATGACCCTGGATCTATGTCACAGATCACTTAATTGTCCCTTGGCCATTTTTCTGATTTTTTTCTCCCAAACGCCTGGCAGCTTGACTCACTTGCAAGCACCTTCAAGTCCACTCATCTCTTGTTTATGTTCGAGAGCAGTTGTTTCATGCAGCAGGTCCACAGCAGAAAGAATTGTCTCCTGCATACCTGGCCATCTGAAAGGAGGATCATTGGTGAGTTTTTTATTCCTGATATCTTTCTATGTAGCCACCAGTTTACATAAGAACCACCTATGAGGCAAATGCCAGGTCCTTACCATGCTATGGTCCAGTTCCTGTGGTGAGGAAGGATGGTTACATTGGTGAGTTTGAAATTACAGATGATCACAGAGCTGGGAATATTGTTACAACCCTCACAGGCAGGTTAGGAAGTGCAGAGGGATCAGCCTCAGCTTATATAAAGAAGAAGGATGGCAGGCTACCCAGCTCCCATTCTGTCAGTTTAGTTTTGTTGTCCTAGCAACCTCAACTGGCATCATGGACCGTGAAGAAGCAGGAAGAAAACACACAGGAGGGGAAATTCTGCGCTTGTTTTTCTAGAGATATAAATAAAACGCATTAGTGGGGTTGTTGGTTTTTTTTTAATTATTAAAACTGAATTTTAAGACACAAAGATTATTATTTACAAAACCAATCTTAATCCTAGTCTGTAGATCCAAGCATTTTTTTTTTTTAAAAATGGTACTAGAACAAGAAGTGTTTGTTAAAATAACAGCCTTGTTAGTCGGGTAATCCTTTACAGTCAGGAAACTTAGAATATTTATTTTATTAATTATATAAAAACAGCTAATATGGAAAATGAAATGGGAGAAAGTGGGCTTTTTTAAGAAAGCTTTATATTTTCTCAGATTTCATTCTACTAAGTTTAATTCTGATTATCTGGACTTTTCTTTTTTAGAGTAGATTATTGGGAACACTACAAGGGAACAGCAGGCTGGCCAATGACTGGAGTACTGCCAGTAGGCAATGCCGATGGTCTTGACTGAACATTAACAGTGTGGACACGGGATGAAGAGAAGGCTCAGTCTAAACGGTGCTTGCTGTAGATTGTGAGGATCTGAGTTGGGATCTGTGGCACCCATGCAAAAGGCACAATGGCACACATGTATAATCCCAGTGTTGGGGAGGCAGAGATGGGTCTGTCACCAGAGCTCAAGGACCCCCTACCCTAGCTGAATCTCTGTGCTCCAGGTTTAATGAGAGACGCAAAGTGGAGATTAACTGGGGAAGACAATACAATCCTCTGACCACCACCACCCCCTACGCACACACATGCATTTGTGCACACATGAAGCTGTACGTACTCAAATGTATATGCTTTGAGAAAAATTTTCAACAAATAGTCTGGGGGGAAATATCAAGGCTTTTTGTTCATTCTTTTTTTTTTTTTTTTTTTTTTTTTTTTGGTTAGTTTGGGGTTGGGTTTAGTTTTTGAGACAACCTTTGTATATCTTTGGCTGGCCTGTTTCTGTATAGTCAGGTTGGCCTAAATTCTTAGCATATGTGGTGATATATTGTATACTTAATAAAGAAATAGTCTGGAATATCAGAAGACAGAGCCAGCTCTCCAGGCTTCTTTGGTCTTTTTGTTTTGTTTTTTTGTGTAACAGTCCTGGTTGTCCTGGAACTTGCTTTGTAGACCAAGCTGGCCTTAAACTCACAGAGATCCTCCTGCTCCTGCATCTCAATTGTTGGGACTAATGGCATGCATCAGCACTGCCTGGCTATTTGGCTTTGAACTCATGTATGTTCTCTGTCTCCTAAGTGATGGGATTAAAGGCATGAGTCATCACTCCCTAACCTTCACTGCTTGACTGTGGATGATTCTGTCCTCTGATATTCCAGACTGATTTTATTTACTATACAATATATCACCACAGCAGTTCTTTTGTCTCAGCCTCTCAGTGTTAGGATGTGCCACCATGCCCAGCTCAATGGTCCAGTTTTCAATAGGGAATATCAAGGCTTATTAGTCTTTTCTACTCAGCCTCTTTTTGCTCGTTTTTATGCAGTCCCAGTATATAAGTATATAACATATGTATATAAATCACACATTTGTCCATAAGAGAACAGTTCCCTGATAAACATATAATTCTGTAGCACTCATGTTAGCTGGGTCATCTGTGAGTCAGGCCCAAGCCTGGAAATTGAAAGACACAGTCACTTGGGTCATTCATCCAAGGAGAATGCCATGTATTGAAGCTCATCTCAGACTTACATACTCGGTGCTACCAGGGTCAGAGCACAGTAAAAATTCCCCAGGTGACTGGAAAAGTACTGACTTCAGATAAACATCTCAAACTTCCTCTTCTAACCCACACAAGCAGAAAACTAGAAATTACTAGACAGAGTATGGAGCGCAGAATACAGCTAGTAATTCACAGGCCTTGTCCTTCAAGGCTCAGAGTGTAGGGGAAGATCAAGGCAGGGGCCTAGATAATTCTATAATTTATTAAAGAAAAAACAAACTAACACCTAGTAAGATAAGTGTGCTATTTACATAATTAAAATCATGGTTGAATGCTTTATATGCAGAACATAAGACATCAACATTTCTCAGAGTTAATCAATATTTTGGTTGAATAATTAATGCTGACAACTCTGCTTTGCATTAAATAGTAGTGATATTTTTAAGGCCACTTCAGAAATTCCTAGAAATTCTGTCTTAATTCCAAGCCAAACTTCATTAACAAAATCTTGTATAAAATGCAAGTCAGCTCTTGAGAAATGGCAATTCTTTTTTTTTTTTTTTTTTTTTTTTTTTAAACTTTATTTATTTATTTATTTATTTATTTGCCTTGGTGTTTGCCTGGAACTGGAACTACAGACAGTTGTTAGCTGCCATGTGGGTGCTGGGAATCGAACCCGGGTCCTCTGGAAGAGCAGACGGTGCTCTTAACCGCTGAGCCATCTCTCCAGCCCCATGAAATGGCAATTCTTAAAATCAAACATCCTAACACAATACAATTCAAAGATATATGAATTTGATTCCTTATATAGTATGAACACTAGGAAAATATTCCAAGACTTTGTTTTCCATTAGCTCATTATATGACTATAAACAGAAAATATAATATGTGCAGTAAAAACAGTACAGTTCATAATGCACAGATGTCTCAGATCTGAACTGAGGTGTTCCAGGCTGTGTCCCTTGGTGCTGGGTGGCATGCAGATGCAGAATGCCTATTTGTGTGTGTGTGTGTGTGTGTGTGTGTGTGTGTGTGTTCAGAACCAGGGCTGCAGAGAGGCAAGTGTACTAGAATCATCTCAGATGTCTTGCACTTTTGATTTTTTTTTTAAATTAATTTTGTTTGTACTTTCAGAAACCTTTCACTGTTGCTGATTTGTTTTGGCAACTCCCTTCCCACATTCAAGTATGTGAAATCTATCACTAGACATACAGTTAGGAACAGCCATTTGATTCTGAATGCCCTCTAATCCTTGGGGTTTGTCTACTGATTTCCTTTCCTTGAGGGGATCTTTTTTGTTTGTTTGTTTCAGGTATTTTTTTTTTTTAAGTAAAACTTATTTGTTTTACAGCCTGGTCCCAGTTTCCCCTCTCTCCTCTACTTTCAGTCACTCCTCCAATCCCACCCCCTTTCCGTTCCCACCCCCAATTCACTCTTCCATTTGTTTAGGATAGGGCAGGTATCCCATGAATATCAACAGACTATGACATATCAAGTTGCAGTAAAGACTAAGCACCTCCCATGTATTAAGGCTCGGCACCGATACCCAGTATGAGGAGTAGGATCCCAAAAGCCAATAAAAGAGTTGAGACAACCCCTGTTAACCACTGTTAGAAGTTCCACGAGGACCAAGCTACCCAACTGTTACATATATGCAGAGTGCCTGGGTCAGACCCCTGCAGGCTCCCTGGTTGTCCATGCAGTCTCTCTGAGCTCCCATGAGCCCAGGTTAGGTGATTCTGGGGTTTTCTTGTGGTGTCCTTGCCCCTCTGCTCCTTCAATCCTTCCTCCCTGACTTCTGCCTGAAGTTTAGCTGTGGGTCTCTGCATTCTGGGTTTTCATCTCTAGGACAGGACATTGAAAAGGTGAGAAATAAACAGCTGTCTTTTCCTTGTTCTTGTTGGACCTAACACAGGACACTCCTAAATGTGCGTTTATATGGTGACATTGCCAAGTTCTCTGACTATGTTGTTAGGCTTCAGGTTTCCTTTTCAAACAGTTCCAACTGCTGTTGGCCTCTGTGGAGGGAATGATTCCTGGAATGTAGTTGTGGATCTTAGGATATTAACAACGGATGAAAGGAATGATTTGTGAACCCCTGACTTTATCTGGCTTACTCAATGGAACTTGGACAACTCTAAAACACCTGTGTCACCAGAAGTCCCAACCAATCATGAGTGACAATCTCTCAAAAGCTGCAAAGACAGAGGACCCTTAGGTTAACTATTTACCTCCTGTCCGCTGTAGCAAGCCCTGAAACCATGTGCATCTGGGTACAGTTACACTGCAGGGGGGAGGAGGAAAGCACTGCTCAGGAGGTGGGGCATGGCTGGACTCTCTGGTAAGTCTCTGATGCCCCTCCCCCTGTCTCCTATTAATGAATGAGAATAGGCCCAGTCTTGCTGAGGTCTCTTGCCATTACTCAAAGCTGCTGATTCAGATACTAATGATGATATTATGCTCTCTGGACAGCATTCTGAAGCAACATCCTCAAGGAAAGGAAGGAAGGAAGGAAAGAAATGCTAAAAGCATGGCTAGCAGCCCTACATGATAGTTCAGTAACCCCTTTCCACCAACTGAAACCTCTGATTACTATGCTTTTCATAAACACTTTTCTAGATGGATACCTGTGCTCGCTGGTGTTTGCTCAAACATGTATGCAAAAGCCAGTCCCAAGGGAATCATCTCAGGTAATGTAATAATATACTTTGTAATTCTCCTACCCAGTGATAGATGTGGTGTTAGATTATTACATAAATTCTGCTGTATTAAAGGATAGCATTGGGTAGGAAACACACCAACACCCGACAAGCATTGAAGCACATAAAGATAGACTTTTCCTCCTTCATCCTGGTACTGAGCTTAGTAGTATGAGTCCCACTCAGCCAGTAAGAAAATGATGAAAACTAGAGCTGTTACGTTTTTCTAACACTTTATGCAACATCAGTATTTGCTACACTTCCCTCGGAAAGTGGAATTAGAGCAACTTTATTTGGGGCTTTGAACTATACAAGTTGTTTCCATGATGCAGACTATGAACAACTCTACATTTTTAATTCATCACTGCAATAAATGTTTTTTTCTAGATGCTGCTGACTGTTGCCCCTGGAACCATTGCTGTAATTGCTAAGACTAAAAAGGTGTAAGAAATAGGAAGTACAAGGAAAGTACAATCTGTAGACAGATTTTTTTTTTAAACTAAACCAGCAACTCACAAAAAATAACACAAAGATTTATTATTACGAAAGCTCAGCCTTAGCTTGGGCTTGTTCCTAACTAGTTATTGTAACCTAAATTAACCCATGTCTTTTAATCTACATTCTTTTACATGGCATGGTTAACTTTACTCTATACTGCCCATCCTGCTTCTTCTCCATGTGGCTGGTGACCCCTCCTTTCTTTTTCCCAGAGCTCTCTGTTCCCAGAAGTCCCACCTAACCTCTTCCTACCTAGCTAATGGCCATTTGGCTCTTTATCAAGCCAGTCCCAGTGATACATCTTCACACAGTGTAAAAAAATATTCCCCAACAACGAACAGAGTCTTATGCACACCGTCTTCTGGTCTCTCAAACCAGCTGACTGTGTCATCTACCTAGTCTAGAAGGCTTTTCTCAGTTACTAAAGGGGTGGTACGGGCTCCTGATTTTTTTTTTGTCTTAATTACACATACTTACTTGTATGTGTTGTGGGGGAGGCAATGCCTCTATGCATGGGTGGAAGTCAGAGAACGGCTTCTCCACCATGTGGGTTGGTACTTGTTGTTGGGATGGCAGCAAGATCCTGTACTCTTTGAGCCATAATGCTGGTCCATGTCCATTGATGTTTGTATTAAGCCATATCAGAGAATTGTTTCTGGAGCTTTTCAGAGCAAGGCACAGCTCACACCTTGTTGGAACTTTTAAAGCAAGGTGCAACCCATACTTTGCTTTAATTCCAGACACATCCAACTTACAGAACAGGCTTATTTTCCCTTTTTATTGGTTTTATAACAAGCCTGTTAGGGCAATAACTATACATCTAGCATAACATTAAGCAGAGATGAACACAGGAGCTCATATACTTTATGTGCACACTGTAAATTTGTTAATTAGGGCTTATCCCTGTTCTTATGTGTCCTCAGGAGAATTATCAGAGAAGGAGGGTGTCTATATTTGATCTACATCTTGCTCCTCATTCAGGGACACAGCTGTCATCTACGTAGGCCAGACCTTACAGCCTCACTCCTAAAGCTCGCCTGTTGATTCTACAAAGCAGAATTAACAGGTGAGCACAGTGGCAACAGCTGGTAGATGCTTTACCAGGGAGCCAAGATGCAGAATTTTAAGGAGGATGGAAAGGCAGATTCTTGCCACTAACTTACCATATGCTGCACAGGTCTGTTCATGTCAATGGTTGCCACTCCACCTCCTCCCCACATAATGGAGTATGCCCCTCTACCCATTGCAATAGCTATGTGTGTTACAGTAAATGGCACACCACCGCTCCATCGTTTGACTTGAGTAGAGTTACAGACACTGCTAAAATTATTTCCCAAATGGAGGACTTGAATACAAAACTCATTTCCTCAACAACTCTACCACCTAATATGTGGCCCCATATGGGGCTTTAGGCTGATTAAGGGAACTTTTAAAGCAGGTAGGTGAACAGGGCACAAGGAAAAGCATAAATCTAGAAAAGTCCCTGGCTGTAAATCAGTCTGTAGACACAGGCACAAGCAGCAAGTCACTGCAGACTGTCTGAAGGTGGCCTATTATAATATTATAGTGCATTAAAATAATAAAATGTACACCCTGGGTGGAGAATTAAGATGATAATGTGATATGTGATGCATGACATTGTATGAAGTCTTATATGCAACAGATATGCACAAGAAAACCTGTGCCATGCAAATAGACCAAAAAAAAAAAAACCCTCTAATTTCCACTCTTTTTTTTTTTTTAACTTTATTTATTTGCCTTGGTGTTTGCCTGGAACTGGAACTACAGACAGTTGTTAGCTGCCATGTGGGTGCTGGGAATTGAACTTGGGTCCTCTGGAAGAGCAGGCAGTACTCTTAACCACTGAGCCATCTCTCCAGCCCCCTAATTTCCACTCTTTTCTGATAAAGATCTTGTTCAACTGTTCCCCCCTCCCTACTTTTCCACACAGGGTCTCTTATAGTCAAGGATAGCCTTGAATTGGATTCTCTTGCCTCAGTCTCTTTAGTGCTGAAATTATAGACATGCATCACCACATCTAACCTTATTTTGTCCGCTTTTAAAGTGAATTGTTCATTAGTATTGAGACATAAGTGTTCTTTAAATAATCAGGCTAAAAATTCTTTATCAGATATTTTTAAAAGATTTTCTCCATGTTTGTAGTTTCTTTTAATCAATATTATCTTTGTGGATTTATTTATGTTGTTTCATGGGCTTTTCATTAGTTCTTATATTTCATTATGTGAATACAATTTCTTTATTTAGGGTAGTTTAAAATTTTTGGCTACCAGAATAGTGCTGTTTTTTGGTCAATTTTGTGTGCATTTTCTATACATACAATTCTATTTGGAGTGGAATTTGGAGGCTATAGAGAAAATATATGTTTATCTTTGCTATACAGAAACTCGAAATCTGACATGCTCCAACGCTCTCTTTGAGAGCTGATAGAACATAACAAGTGGAAATTTCACATCAGATCTTACGTAATGAGCCACAGTAAAACCCCAGACACCCTAAAACCGTATAAAATTACCTTCAGCTTATGTGTATATGAAACAAATACATTTTGTATTTAGGCTTGTGGGACTATGCTCTTGTATACTGTCAATATGTGTCAGTCCTGTTGGTTTAATAAAACACTGATTGGTCAAGTAGCTAGACAGAAAGTAGAGGCAGGGCAACCAGACTAGGAGAACACTGGGAAGCAGAAAAGCACAGCAGGAGAGGACATCAAAATGCAGAGGAAGCAGGATAAGAACGCTGCACTGAACAAAAAGGTACCAAGCCACATGGCTAAGCATAAACAAAAATATGGATTAACTTTGAGTATAAGAGTTAGGAAGTAATAAGCCTAAGCCATAGACCAAATAGTTTGAAATTAATATAAGCCTTTGTGTGATTATTTGGGACTAGGCAGCTTCTGGTGGATCCAGATCTTGAGGCTAGGCCGGGCTAGAAAGTTCCAACTACAGTCTTGGATGCTCATGAAACTTCATTATGGATATGCAAGTATTCAAAAATCTGGGGGAGAAAATCCAGAATCTGAAATTGTCTGGTCTCAGCATTTTGGGTGAAGAAAAATAAGAAATTTCTATATTGCTGAGCAGTTTTCCAAAAACAGTATGTAGGGTGTACTGTCACCAACAATATGTGAATACCATCTGACTGCCATTCTATCTGCATTTGGCTGCCATGTCCAGCATAGCTCCAAGGATGGACTTGACTGGGGGTGGTGAGGGAATGAAGAAAAGACAGACATACGAACACACAGACAGAAAGCTGGGGTAAACTGGATTCTAATGGAGAAACCCCAGCACCCAAATAGCTAGCTCAATGTGTTAATTATATAGAGCTGAACAGAGAGGCAGGGTCATTGCATACAGCTGAGCAAGGCATCAGAGTGATTATGAACAGGTTTATGCACAGAGCTGAATCAAGGGGGCAGGTTTAGCTAAATCTTGATAGCAGCAGTCTCTGTCTAGGAGCAGCATGCAGGCTGTAATTATCCAGGGAGAAAAGGCTAGGGTGGACATTTCTGCACAGACTGTCTTTGGGAGTGGGGGGGGCTTTGCCATTCTCCCAAGGGTCTACAGCTCTAGGGTCCTTGACAAGGCTGTGCCTATGTCAACAACACACATTCACTAAGGACTTCCCATACTCAGGGCTTCCTCTACCTTTCAATCACTCTTGTGATATGCTGAGGTCTCAGAGAGGGTTGAATTTGTATTTCTTTGATAACTAATGAAACTAACACCCTTTTCCCACAGTCCTTTTATAACATCTTTTGTGATGTGCCTGGCTTCTAGGTTTCACTTTGATTATTTGCTGTTCCTTGTATTGATTTGTCCCCAGTTAGAACTTTCAGACTTTACTCTTTATCCTTGAGATTCTGGATTATGGAATTTCCTTTAACCTAGGGTGGGAGGTAGGCTTGATAAGTTTCAATTCTGGAAACTTCTCAGTTTTTCTTTCTTAAAATATTTTCAGCCATCTCTTACATTTACCTTTTGTGTGACTCTTAGATGTATGTTGGATGCTTTCAATCTTCTGCCCTTTTTCCTTCATGGGTGTATGTGTTTGTGTATGTGTTCTCATGCATGTGAAGGCCCAGGGCTGACACTAGAGGTCTTTTTCCATCTCTCTGCCTTATTCACCAAGGTAGGGACCCTCAAATAAACCCAGAGCTCTCAATATTGCTGATATAAATGACCAGCTCACTCTGAGGATCCCTTATCCCTGCCTGCAAACACCGAAATTACAGGCGGACCTCCACAGGCACCCAGCATTTATGGTTCTGGGACTCCACACTCCCATTGCCACATTTGTGTGGGAAACGCTAACTACTGAGCAATTTCCTCATCCAAGTCAGTCCCCAGCCTCTGCACTGCCTTGCTATACTTTTTAACCCTTTGCCCCCCACTGGTGCTCTCTGAGTAATTGCCTTACTACTATTTATCTAGCATTTATCCAGCTGAGCTAGCCCCAGTCCTTATTATTGTTTAGCTTTTCTTTTTTGAGATGGAATATTAATATGTTGCCCAGAGTGGCCTCAAACTTCTAAATTCAAGGGGAACACCCCCAATCTTTCCTAGAGCTGCATTACAGGTGTGTGCCTGCATATCTGACTTATTGTATCATCTTAACCAAAAGTCCAACTATGCATTTTAAATTTTGTGTCCTTCCAAAAAAGAGAAAATATTGAATTTCTATGATCCCAATTTAATAATCTGAAAACAAAACAGTTTTTAAAGCCTTTTAAGTCTAAATATATTTACACTATAACCTACGGCTGTGTTTGCCTGACTAATTTGGGGAAGGGGTAGGAGACTTTGAACCTCTACTTTCTGGCTCAAGAGTTGTTTCTGTCTCACTTAGCAGAGAATCAAGATATTTAATCTTTTGACATACCATATACACCCATTGTAGAAAGCTGCGGAAATCAATCTTCACTGGGGGCAGAGCTGGCTCTCATGTGCCATATTCTGAAATTCCATACATGGAACCAGATAAGATTCTGAGAGTACAACCCCTCTGATATGGAAGTGGAATCTTACACAAAGAGCAAAGGGTAGAAACAGAGAAAGAAGTGTTTAGCATGGTTGAGAGGACGTCACAGAGCAATAATTAGATAAACATGTGCATGCTCTACACCCCAAAAGAGGCGACTGCCATGGGACGGGCTTTGCAGCATAAAAACAATGACCACAGATCATGTGAGAAGAGCTTGGCTAGAAAAGAAAGAAAGAAAAAAGAAGGAAGGAAGAGAAAAATGCTTTTTACTTAATAATTAAACCAACTGAATAAATAATTGTTAAAATCTACTAAGTGTGAAGGTTTTAGAAAAGTGATGAGTCGTCCGTGTCTCCCCCTGCCCCAGCTGATTAAAGAAATCGTACTTGTGCTACGTCATGCTAACAGCCAGTGTATAGTTGCTTAGAACACCGGCCAAGAACTATAGGGAGGGTATGGGTCCCGTATGTCCCCTGCTGCAAACAAGCTGTATGACTTGAGGAGCCAATTTACCTCATGTTTACATCTCAAATTTTTATTCTTCCCTAGAAAATGAGGAAAGCTCCAAAGAGGGAAGACCCAACACACCCAGGGGTTCTGCCCAGTCTCAACGACCTCCAGAGAAATCCCCAGAGTCACACTCTCCGAATGCAATATGCAAGGCAAGGGTTTTTTGTTTTTATTTCAGTTGTGACAACTGGGCTCGAACTGAGATGCTGTCTACCCAAAAGCAAGCCCTTTTAAAAGCAAAGATCAAACAAAGACTATAGGAATGCTGTTATCAGGCTGGGGAGTGAGGGCTCAGAGAAAATTTCTTTACTATTGCTGGCAGGTGTACAGCTGCTGGCTGATTGATTGTTTTAGGATGGGGAGAGAATGCCTCCTGACTGGGCCAGAATGTTCTTTGATTACCCAGGACCTTGGACACTTGGCTCTGGGTACCCTGTGATTACCCAGGACCTTGGGCACTTGGCCCTGGGTGCCCTTTGATTATCCAGGACCTTGGGCACTTGGCCCTGCGCACTTAACCTTGGGGGCTTTGGGCACTTGGTCTTAGGTGCTTAGTTTTGGGGGTTTAGAAACTTCTCAACTCCTAAAGTAGCTCCAGGCATCAAGGTGGAGGGGCTTTAGTTTCCACAACAGAACCCTTGAATAGTGAGATCTGGATATGTTTTTCCTCTTTCAATTCTAGCCTTTGTTCTTAAAACCAAAAGATCCAGATTAAACTGGTTCAATTTCAAACTCAAATAAAAGCTCGATGTTATTATAATCTGATGTAAGTCTCAAAGATTGTTAGTAGTGGCTGAGTAGGAATTTAAAGGACCAGCTCAACGTTGGGCTCTTGCATGAACAGGTTGCTCTTGACTCTCAACTGGGACCTACCAGGCACACCTGGTAATCGGGATGGCTGGTGAAGAAATGTCTGGTGGGCTTCTTTTGTGTGCCGCTGGGTCTCCACCTGGCTCTGAGTATGGAGTGGACTGTTATGATTCTGGATAATCCTGTGCTGAAAGCATTCCTGTGTTTTAGGAGAGGCAGCCAATCATTTCCCACAGCACAGGGGCACAGGTGGCTGCGTACCTGACTCCAAGGGTGTTATGTAAACTAATTGTTTTCTTTAGTTGGTATCAGCTTCTAATTTTTTCTCCTCCCTCCCTCCCCCCTTACCCCCTTCCTTCCTTCCTTCATTCTATTCTTTCTTTTTAAGTCTTGGGCCAAATGGCAGCACAGTGTCGGGAACTTGGGCTTGATAAAGACTCAGTTGAAGGACAGTGACTTGGATCAACAGAATGACAACTTTCTGACCCAGCTCTAAGGAACCCATCTGCTATCTGCCTACACACACACACACACACACACACACACACACACACACACACAGCTTCCACCTTCCCTCTTAAGAAAACAGGGTGGGAGAGGGCTGCTTTGAGGTGTTCAAGCACCCACCACTGCAGGCTTATATCCTGGGCTTTTCATTTGTTCAAGCGCCCACCACATGACAGAGGCTCAGAGAAATGTGTGCAATCCATTGGTTGAGTTAAATGTCTACACCTAAACAAGGTGGTTGTTCTTGGCTCTGGCTTTTCTCTCTTTCCCCAGGCTGGTAGGCCTGAGGCTTGTTTGCCCTTACCTGCAGACAACGCCTGGACCAGATGAGTGCCAAATGAGGAACAGGTTGCCAGGAATAAGTTGGTTCTTCACTAACTTCATGATGCTCCCTAATCCCACCTTTGCTCTATTTTTTTTTTCCTTTTAAAATTAACAGATAAAGAAAAAACCCTGGTATAGCTTTGGAAGGTTGAGACTGAAGAAGCTGGAGTAATTCAGCCCTGTGGAAAAAACAGTGTCTTCAACAGGCCAACCCAGATCCTCAGGTCTGGAAAGGGGCTGGGGCCAGAGCCTCCCAGCAGCCATTGGCCTAATCTCTGTGCTGGGGCTGTTTTTCTCAAGAATGTTAGTTAGAAGGAATCCAAAATAGCTGGAAGAGGAAGTCAGAAGCATTTGAAGTTCTGAGTTCCTGCCTCTGTGTATAAATCTCGCGTCCATTAATAGGATTTAAATCTGTTTATGGAAAAGCTGTGGTCAGAAGCTAAAATATTGTCTGTGTGCATATTAACTTACTGTTCATTTATCTATGTAGTGCTAACAGGCGGAGAATAGCCAGAGGCATCAGCACACTGTACACTTACTATGTGCTGAGCCCTTCACCTACAGTCCCATTCATCTGCATTGTATTCTCTGAGGTAGACGCTCCTGTCACCTCCATCTATAAATGAGGAAAATTGGACCAAGGGAGAAGTACCTTGTCTCAAATCAAGAAGGGGCAGGGCGGGAAACAGATCACAGCGTCTGACTGGAGTGTTCCCAAGCCTGGCTTGTGGCTCCAGCTGGCACTTGTGTGAATACTGTGGACAGCTTGACTATTTCTGGGGCAGAAAGAAGTTCCTCTGCCTCGAAGGGCAGAACTACACATCAGGGTTGATGTTTGGGATTTACTACTAGACTTCTTTTTCACTCAAAGCTTTGCCTGGTCCTTCAAGTGACATAGCAAATCCCAATTGTCAGTTCTTGAATGTAGCAGAATGTATTAGATGTGATGCTGAGTGTTTGCATTCTGTACTTCCAACTAAGAAGAGGGGCCAATGGGTTCAACCATTATATTAAAAGAATATAA
This sequence comes from Sigmodon hispidus, assembly GCA_004025045.1. Taxonomy (NCBI): domain Eukaryota; kingdom Metazoa; phylum Chordata; class Mammalia; order Rodentia; family Cricetidae; genus Sigmodon; species Sigmodon hispidus. The sequence goes on along the minus strand of PVIH01022170.1, from coordinate 8,201 downwards.
ATCTAAATCTGTCACAGCCTGTCAATCATTTTTAAACCATTTATTGATCAGCATAAATACCTACCTCTTGTGGCATTTATGTGTCATTTTGTAAAGGGCATTGGCTCAATAATTGTTTTTATCTGGAAGGTTTCAACAAGAAAGCCAAAGAACAACCAGAGAGAATGGAGTGTTCCTTTTCTTAGTCAACAAATGCTTTACTGTCCCAAAATGAGCCTCAATCCAGAGTGACGAGCAGGTCAGCCAGGAGGCAAAAATTCCATATCTCTTTTTAATGATCCAATTAAGTATGTCTGTCCATAAATGAGAAAAGATGGAGAAGCCCTACATTCATCAGATTTGCAATTAACTTTAAGATGATCTTTCTTACTCTGGAATAAAGTCAAGCAAAGAATAACACTCTTTTAGACCAAGCACCGTGGAATGACTTTACAATTCCAGGTGAAATTGGCTTTTATTAATTAACTAATTAATTTGTTCCAGCCCAATCATAGCTCCCCCCTCTTGTCCCAGTTCCTCGATTCAATCCCCAGCCCCTCCCCCTCCACTCATTCTCCTTTCTCTTCAGAAAAGGACAGAACTCCCACATCAGCCAGCATGTCAAGCTGCAGTTAAGACTAGGTACCTCTTCTCCTATTAATGCTCAACAAAGCAACCCAGAAGAAGGAGAGGGACCCAAAAGCAGGTGGCAGAGTCAGAGACAGCCCCTGCTCCCACTGTTAGGAGTCCCAGAAGAAGACAACTGTCACATATGTGCAGAGGGCCTACGTCAGTCCCATGGGAGCTCTCCAGTGGGCAGGCAGTCTCTGTGAGCCCCTATGAGCCCGGGCCAGTGACTCTGTGGATCTTCTTTTGGCATCCTTAGCTCCTTTGGCTCCTACAATCCTTTCTCCTCTCTTCCCCAGGATTCTCTAAAGTCCACTTAATGTTTGGCTGTGGGGTCTCTGCATCAGTTTCCATCAGTTTCTGGGTAAAGCTTCTCTGATGACAACGGGGCTAGGCACCAATTTATGAGTATAGCAGAATATCATTAAGAATCACTTCACTATTTTTATTTTCTAGCAGTCATGTTTGGTCTAGTCTAGGTCTCTGGGCTGTTCAGCCTCTGGGTCCTGGCCCTTCAGGCAACTTGAGGGGTGATTCCCCATTATGGTATGAGTCTCAAGTTGGACCAGTCATTGGTTGACCATTCCTAAAATGTCTGTGCCACCTTTACACCAGCATATCTTCTTAGGCAGGGTAAATTGAAGGTGAAAGGTTACATGACTGAGGCAGGCTCCTAGCCCCTCCATGGAAGTTTTGCCTGGTTACAGGAGATGGCAGGCTCAGGCTCTGTATCCTCCATTGCTAGAAGTCTTAGCTAGAGTCACCCTTGACTCTAGATTTCTGGAAGCTTCCATTGTGCCAGGTTTCTAGCTCATCCCAGAGATGCCCCCAATTCCAGTTGTCTTTCCCAGTACTCTCTTTCATGGGAACGGGAGGGACTGGGAGAGGCTGACTTTTTCAAATGACTTGCCTGCAGTTCATTGAGCTAGAGCTCAGGCTTCTCCATTTCTCCCTCCTTGCCCTCAGGATATTTATGAATGTGAACTAAAGTTGATTCATTCTCAGATGTTTCATTCAAGATAATAATGCAATAATACAAGTTACAACTGTATCAAAGGTCACTGAGAAATAGCAATGCAAAAATGTAATTAGTAGAGTAGGTCCCAAATTAAATAACAAAAGAATTATGGTTTCTGAGAACAAGGCCAGTTTCTAATACCTGTCCTCTTCACAGATGGAGAGCAGCTGTCTCCCACTCAGGGCCCCCACACATGCCTTAGCATCTGATGCCAAGATCTGGGGCTCATCCCTTCACTGAGTTCTCCCATGCTAGGCACTGGGAACCTAGAAGATGGTTTTTATTTCAGAACACCCATAGCTTTCTAGGGACAGAGACACTTGGGAAGATCAGTGTACTGTGCTAAGACTGTAATGATGGTGTTTAGAGAATTCTTCTGGGGTAGTCACTGGATGCTTCGTAAGGCATCTGGGAGCTCAGCTCATGAAGATCAAGTGATGATCACTAGGACAGACTAGCATCTGATGCTGACCTTCAGCATGACAAAGAGCTGTGTTTTAAGAACAACAGAAGTCTAAAAACAGTTGCTTTTGTATTTAGACAGCACTGAATCCTGACTCCACTGCTCACCAGTTATATATTCTTGATATTGCATCTCTGAGCCTCTGTTTCCATATGTACAAAAATATTACAAATACTTTGTATAGCTTCCTATGAGTGCTTAAAGACACCATGAGTAAAGACATAAAGCAATTACGACTAATAATCAGCAAATAAAAATACAAGATAGCCATTTAAATTTTACTTTTAGGAAATAATCTTTAAGCTTAAGTGTGGCTCAAATATCACTTGGTAGGTATACCAGATAATTACTTCTTTATCTGAAATTAAAACTTAACTGGTACCAAGTAGTACTTGTCCAATAATAAATAACAATAGGTGAACCATGTCTTATGTTGCTATGATAAGTATTTTCAGACTAGGGGTTACTGACTTGAAGTAAATAAGAGTTTTGAACAAGACATCAGATTTTGCACGGCATGTATCAGAGAGAGCAGAGGGCAAAGGTTATCTATTAGTGTTAGAATTCAGAAGTTTCTCAAAGAATAAGGAACATATTATCTTTAAAAGAGTGTTCTTGAAGTTGATTGGTAGCATCACCAACAACAAAAGTGTGCCACATTTGTAAGAACCATGGGCCATGGCACTGGGATGTGAGGTGTGACACCAAGTTAGAAATGTTCATCAGACTGGAAAGGTACAGTTGCGGGCTAACAGCACAGGGAGTCTTAATTTCTTAGCCGACTATCGATGCTGTAGGTTAAATCAGCTAAATGTCCCACACTTAGTCTGTGCCTGAAACAATGGAAAGACGTTCAGAGAAAGGTAAGTCCTCTCCTTACAAAGACTTACAATGCTGTTTTTAAATCTAGAGAAGCAGCAATATACTTGTTATATTGCATCACTTCCTGAATCCTGTTCCAGGAGTCAACCTGGTTACACCATAGCGTCCCCAGTACCTGGCAAACAGGGAGGGTCCACTTATCATTTGTAAATGAATGAATCAGAGCGGGCTGAGCTCACTATGAAAGGTTTGAGGAAATGTCTTAGCCTGAAATAGGCCTGAAATAGGCCTGCTTTGGCTGAGTGGAAATCATGGTTCTCTTCCTCATCATCATCACAATTTCCATTCACTATGACTAGGCTGGGACACAGTGCTTTATGGTAATTCTACTCAAACCTTTCAATAACCCTTAAAAAGTGAGGCCTCAAAGCCCATTTTTATTCTGTAAATCAGCTTTTTTGTCATCTCTAGGAGACCTTCTGTAGGCAACCCAGCAAGAAGCTTTCCCTCCTGCTGACACTCTAAACCAATCTATCTCACAGAACTGAAAGAATTCCATTTCTGAAAGCTCGAAGCGAATTTATTAACTATGTTTGCTCCATCTGTCTACAGTCCAGGCTACAAGAGCTATGTGTCTTGTTACTACTATGTTTCCTGTCAGGGACCAAGACCCTGGCTTGAGCCTCTAGGCCTCTGACTAAAGGCTACCATGGAAACTTACTGAGAAACCAACCAATGAGCCGGCACGACCTCGAGTAAAATAGATGTTCTCCCGAAGTAAAATAGATATTCTGGTTTGCTTAACAGTAACAGAGAAGCTCTAAAGAATAGAATAACAGGAACATTCTGTGGCTAGGTTACTTAGCAGCCCTCTCTATAACAGAAAGGTAGCTCTAGAGAATAGAATAACAAGAACATTCTATGGTTAGGTTACCTAGCAACCCTCCCCTGAAACAAGACCAGTCACCTTTTTACTTTGCCAATATCCTGCTTCCCCTGGCCAGCTTCCTGCAGGTGTTTGAAGTCTGCCCCCTCCCCATATTCTGCTTTAGGACTATATAAGCATGTATGAAATTGGAATAAAATTGCAGCTCGAACAGGCACCCATTTGTCCTGCTGCCTTCTTTGTGTCTTCCTGTCCCTTCATTCTCTCTCGTAGGTGGTCTCCCCTGTTGACACCCCACGGGTCGGGGCAGTTTCCAACACACATCAGCAGGCTCATTGCCTGGTACTTAGTGGGAACCAGTTAGTATATGTCAGCTGTACACTTTATCTTCAGGTTTGTTTGCACAGAATCACTGAAGCTTTAGATAAGTAAAGCAACAATCACACACACACACACACACAAATATACCAAATAATTACTTATTTATAATATACCACACACAAGCACATATACAAAAACATACACACAAAAATACATACACACAAAACACAAACACACTACACATGCACAGAAACACACACACACACACTTTTGGATTTTCAACCTGTATCCTGTCCTGCCATAGGCCAAAACAGCTTCTTTATTAGCCAATGGTAGCAACACATATTCACAGTGTACAGCAATGATCAACACAGAGACTTTTTTTCTTCATGTAATCTTCCAATTGAAGCTTTATAGGGGTTTCTTTATGGAACACATTGGCCACATCCTTTACTTCAATGTAAATACATCTCACCATTTTGAAAATAAAACCACATTACCATGTACTTGAATTAGACATTAGCCATTAAGAGTAGCCTCATTCAAAATAAGAGGTAGGAAATATAACAACACTGATAATATCACTTATCAAAAGCTTAACAACTTATTTTATTAGCCAACTTACAGGAAAACAGCTTCTGTGACAACTGCTGATAAAAATGAGAAATAACTCAGGAAGGGAATTTACTAATTACTAGCAATGTTATGTATGCATATGTTCTTTATTCCAGCATTTGTACTTTTAGAGGCTTACACCAAAAACAGAGTGCCAAAAATGTGAAACACAGATAACTTGACAGCAAAGCAATGTACTACACTCAAAATTTTTAATTGTAATATCATTTGTAATAGCAAAGAGAAAAAATAAAAGTGTTGTCAGTATGAGACTGGTTGAATAAACTATGCCACATACACACAAAGGTCTGTGTCCATTAAGAAATAAGGAACTGCTCTGGTGTGAAGCAAGTGCTATAATATTAAATAATAGCAACAAAACCAATGTAAAGTAGTATTTATAAATATGTCACTACCTGTATAAAAAAAGAAGGGAAACAGGCTGTTCTTCCAGAGGTCCTGAGTTCAATTCCTAGCAACCACATAGTGGCTCACAACCATCTATGACATCTGGCACCCTTTATTGTATAATGTATACATAATAAATTTAAAAATCTTAAAAAAAAGAGGGGGCTAGAGAGATGGCTCAGAGGTTAAGAGCACTGACTGCTCTTCCAGAGGTCCTGAGTTCAATTGCCAGCAACCACATGGTGGCTCACAACCATCTATGATGACATCTGGTACCTTCCTCTATATACTGTATACATAATAAATAATTTGTTTTTTAAAAAAAAGAAAGGAAATGGAAGTAGATTTAAAGTACTTTTGGTGTTTTGAAATAATGGAAGTACAAAATCCACAATGACTAGCATAGTAAGATAACAGTGAGGATGCAGTAGAGGCATGCACACCTTGGTGGTAACCAACAGGAATTTAAGATTCCTCAGGAAGAGGGAAATGATGTCAGTACTGGAAACATAGCCAAATACTCATGGCTGGTGAAATCATGGATCTTGGAGGAGAACCTACAACTAACCTTTCCTAGGCCAGCATAATTCATAACTACACTCTAAGTACCTGTCCTTATACCTACAGATAAGTCATTTGTCACCCTCATCAATGAAACTTCTCTTTGCAACAGATGGAGACCATCACAGAACTATGATGCAGAGTTGTGGGGCACAGTCCCAACTGATACATCTATAAGACAGCTCCTGTACCTCAGACCCGGAATCATTAGAGAAGAGGATGCAGAAAAAGTGTTAGAGTCAGAATAGTGAGATTGTATCTCTTAAAGATGTCAGAAGCTACACTCATGAAGTGATGCCAACATGGATGCCAAAAATATGAACTGAATAAGTATAATACCAGGAGACATGCTAACATGGACAGGGGATGAGTAATGAGGGCTAAACCCCTAAACGAAGAGCTATAGGTAACTAAGGATGCCAAGAGTGGGAGACACAGTCTTCCCCACATCAACTGGTTATCCCTGTAAACACACATACAAGTAATATTATACAGACGGAGGGGGTTGTAGGTATGCATTTAGGAACACAAATGTATATGTATACATGTACATATATATAAAACAATTTTTAAAAAGAGATCATTTGAAAGAATAGGAGCATAAGTGGGAGGTTTCAGAAGGAGGGAAGGGAAAGAAGGATAATGTAAGGATGTTATAATGCCCCTAAATTAAACAATTACTTTGTAAAGTCCTTCTGAATAACTGGGAGAACATATAAATACTTTTATCTATAAATAAAGTGTCTGAGTAATTACTTATGCCAATCATATATAAAGAATTCTCAAAAGGTGGGGACTGGAGAGATGGCTCTGCAGGCAAGAGTGTATACCACTCCCACAGAGCTCTGACCCACATTTCGTTCCCAGCACCCATGTTAAAGGCTCACATATGGTAGATGGCTGAAGACCATTTCCTGGTTTTATGTTGCTGGAACTGTTTCCTGTCTTTCCACTGGTTTTGTGAGGTGTTATTTGGGATGGGGTGGCACTAGGTTTTGAACCTAGAACCTCATGCAATCTAGGCAAGTGCTTTACCACCACGCTGTACCTTTTAAAACTATTTTTGAGACAAAACCTCAGCAGATTACTCAGACTAGTTATGAACTCACCCTGCAGCCCAAGCAGGCCTTGAGCTTTTATTCCCCTGCTGCAACCTCCAGTGCAGCTAGAATTACAGACCTGTACCAACTCACAATATTTTAACAGGAGAGGCTGGGAGGGTGACCCATGTGCCCTGGTTTCTACCCTCAGGGACTTGGGCCTGACACTCCACAGAAATGTTTCTTGTAGGTACTCAGAAACTTTTCCTACTTTTTAATTTGCTTCTGCTAGATAACATTGGCTGCCACTCTTCATTGGGTTGATTAAGGTACAAGGGTAACATTATAAAGTTCTTGAAATCAATTACAGAAAAATAATAGATAGCCTTAACCTTGTATGAGAATTCCTTAGAACATTTGGCTATAAGCATTTCTGATGAAATTGGTGGAGAAATTATGGGCTGGCACCAGTCATGCTGATCATCTAATAGAAAGTTGGGAGGTACCTCCTCGGAGATCAGGAGACAGAAAATTAGTACAGATATTTCTGCATTGGTAAAGAGAATTTGTGTTGTCTCTATAATTGATGCATGTTTAATGTAAGGGTCCGAAAGTTAAATGACCACAGCATTTAAGAGTCTGTGGGATTAGGACTTCATTCATTCAACTCATAAGCTATTCCCCCACATTTGTCCTATTTCTTTGTAGGGCACCGAGGATACCAAGATGAAACTATTATTTAGTTACTTAGTATATTTTCTTTCAGAAAAGATGAATGAAAATAACTCAAATCAGTGACTTTAAAGTCATCTACCTGCAGAGGTTGGGAGCATATATGGCAGTGTCTGTGGTAAACTGGGCCCTGAATACTGACTATGGCCATTTCCTCCTCATTTCCTCACTGTGTCTGTGGGGGATTCAGATCAAGTCATTCACTTTGTGTAGGTGTGCATACATGTGGGTGTGCATATACCTGTGCACATGTGAAAATGGTGGCCAGTGTTTGATGTTGGGCGACTTCCTTAATTGCTGTCAAGTGTGTGTGTGTGTGTGTGTGTGTGTGTGTGTGTGTGTGTGTATGTGTGTGTGTTTGACCTCCAATTCTTGACAATCCTGCCTCATCCTCTTTATACTATCATATATTGTCATATCATATATGATAGTATATATCATATACTGTGTGGCTTTTTCTATCATATACTGTATGGCTTATACTTTCATATACTGTATGGCTTATGCTCTCATATACTATGTGGCTTATACTCTCATATACTGTGTGGCTTATGCTCTCATATACTGTGTGGCTTATGCTCTCATATACTGTGTGGCTTATGCTCTCATATACTGTGTGGCTTATGCTCTCATATACTGTGTGGCTTATGCTCTCATATACTGTGTGGCTTATGCTCTCATATACTGTGTGGCTTATGCTCTCATATACTGTGTGGCTTATGCTCTCAT
>PVIH01022169.1:16832-27969 GCA_004025045.1 Sigmodon hispidus | reverse complement strand
TCGAAGTTTTAGCTAAAGCAATAAGGGAATGAAAAGAGATTAAGGGCATACAAATTGGAAAAGAAGAAGTGAAACTATCTCTATTTGCAGATGATATGATTGTATACATAAGTGACCCACAAAATTCTTCCAAGGAACTGCTACAGCTGATAAACACCTTCAGCAATGTAGCAGGATACAAGATTAACTCAAAGAAATCAGTAGCCCTTCTATACACTAAAGATAGAAAGGCTGAAAAAGAAATAAGGGAAACACTACCCTTCATATTAGCTGCAAATAGTGTTAAATACCTTGGAGTAACTATAACCAAAGAAGTAACAGACTTATTGGACAAAAATTTTAAATCATTGAAGAAATTGAAGGGAATATCAGAAAATGGAAAGCTCTCCCATGTTCCTGGATTGGTAGGATCAACATAGTAAAAATGTTAATTCTGCCAAAGGCAATCTACAGATTCAAAGCACTGCCCATCAAAATCCCAACAAAATATTTTTTGGACCTTGAAAGAACAATACTCAATTTCAATTGGAATAACAGGAAAGCTAGGATTGCCAAAACAATTTTACTCAACAAAAGAACCTCAGGAGTTATCACCATCCCTGATTTCAAGCTATAGTATAGAGTTACAGTAATAAAAACAGCCTGGTACTGGCATAAAAACAGACTTGTGGACCAATGGAATAGAATTGAGGATCCAGACATTAACCTAAAAACCTATAAACATCTGATCTTTGACAAAGAGGCCCAAAACATTCAATGGAAAAAAGATAGTATATTTAACAAATGGTGTTGGCATAGCTGGATGGAAGTGTGTAGAAAAATGCAAATAGATCCGAGCCTGCCACCCTGCACAAAACTCAAATCCAAGTGGATCAAAGACCTCAACTTAAACCCAGCCACTTTGAACTTGATAAAATGAAAGTGGGAAATATACTTCTACAAATTGGCACAGGCGACCATTTCCTAAATATAACACCAGTGGCACAGGCACTAAGACCAACAATCAATAAGTGGGATCTCCTGAAGCTGGGAAGCTTCTGCAAAGCCAAGGACACTGTCAATAAGACAAAACGCCAGCCTACAGAATGGGAAAACATTTTCACCAACCCTACAAGTGATAGAGTACTGATCTCTAAGGTATATGAAGAGCTCAAGAATTTAGAGCCCAAAACCTTGAATAACCCTATCAAAAAATGGAGTACAGATCTAAAAAGGAAATTTTCAGCAGAGGAACTATGAATGCCTTAAAGGCACCTGAAAAAGTGCTCTTCATCTTTAGCCATCAGAGAAATGCAAAACAAAACAACTTTGAGATACCACCTGACACCTGTTAGATTGGCTAAAATAAAAGGCACAGATGACAGCCTATGTTGGAGAGGATGTGGAACAAGGGGAACACTCCTCCATTGTTGGTGGGAGTGTAAGCTTGTTCAGACACTTTGGAGTGCAATATGGCGGTTTCTCAGAAAATTGAGAATCAATCTCCCCAAGGACCCAACAATACCACTTCTGGTTGTATACCCTAAAGAGGCACATTCACACTCCAAAGATATTAGCTCAACTATGTTCATAGCAGCATAATTTGTAATAACAAGAACCTGCAAACAACCTAGATGTTTCTCAACTGAAGAATGGATTAACAAACTGTGGTACATCTACACAATGGAATACTACTCAGCAGTAAGAAAAAATGATAACCTAAAATTTGCAGGTAAATGGATGGACTTGGAGAATATCCTTCTGAGCGAGATATCACAAACTCACAGAGATAAGCAGGGGATGTAGTCACTCATTAGTGGTCTCTAAACAAACAAACAAGAAAAAAAGCCAAACATGCCCAAGCGGCAAACCACAACCACTGAACAGATTGGGATCAGAAACACCCTGGACTGACCCTTCGAACCCCACTCCAACTATAAGTACACCAGACTCACTCTTGAGGGAGTGGGGACAAAACTGAATTTGGCCAGGAGTGGAGACTATCTAAGCATTATTGGGCCAGTGGGACCATAGGACTGTCTGCTCCCTGCCCAGGGAGGGGATGGGGAGTTGTGGAGAAGAAAAATGACCAGATGTGGTGGGAGGGGGAAGGGACCTTGAATAAGGATATACAGGGATGGAAAAAAAAATTCAGAGGGAAAGCTGAACACAAAGTAAATATATGTGTAGCAACTTTATTTGCATTACCACCCTTGATAAGCCATGCTTATGATTCTTATCCTCTTTATATTTATTGTTAACTTTTCTGCATTTTAAATTCATTTTACTGTTTTTTTGATAAATACAAAACAAAGAAGGAAAAAAATAAAACGTAAGAAAAAAAGAAAAAGAAAATTATCCAAAAAAAAAAAAGAAAAACATTACAGAATTAATGTCTGAGATAAACTGTTAGTAATTCTTAAGTCTAAAGAAACATAAAATTATATATTGGGGAGAAACATCTTTGTAGAAAGCAATATGGCATGTGTGGTTGTTTTTTAAGCATTTACCTTTGTGACACTAAAGTCTCCACATCAAAAAATTATGGACATGGCAGTCTTGGAAGCCTTCATGGAATGTTCAATTGTTATAAGTCATCAAGAGTTTATGCTGATGGGAATTTTGAAAAATTGACAGTGTAAGAAATTTGTCATTAAAACTTTCCTTTTTCAACCCCCCCCCAAAAAAAAACTGTGGTACATCTACACAATTGAATACTACTCAGCAGTAAGAAAAAATGATATCCTAAAATTCGCAGGCAAATGGATGGATTTGGAGAATATCCTCTTGAGCGAGGTATCACAATCTCAGAAAGATAAGCAGGGGATGTACTCACTCATTAGTGGTCTCTAAACAAACAAACAAGAAAAAAAAGCCAAGCATGTCCAAGGTGCAAACCACAACCACTGAACAGATTGGGATCAGAAACACCCTGGACTGACCCTTCAAACCCCAGTCCAACTATAGGAACACCTGACTCACTCTTGAGGGAGAATGGACAAAACTGGATTTGGCCAGGAATCGAGACTGATCCAAGCATTATTGGCTCAGTGGGACCATAGGACTGTCTGCTCTCTGCCTAGGAAGGGGATGGGGAGTTGGGGAGAAGAAAAATGACCTGATGTGGTGGGAGGGGGAAGGGACCTTGAATAAGGATATACAGGGATGGAAAAAAAAATTCAGAGGGAAAGCTGAACACAAAGTAAATATATATGTAGCAATCTTATTTGCATTATCACCTTTGATAAGTCATGCTTATGATTCTTATCCTCTTTATGGTTATTGTTAACTTTTCAGCATTTTAAATTGATTTTACTGTTTTTTTTGATAAATACAAAATAAATAAAGAAGAAAAAATAAAATAAAATACAAGATTTTTATAATTGCAATTAACACCTGCATCCAAACTTACCTCTAATGCAATAACTTAAAACCCTTACTCTGAAACATTTCCAGCCTCCCCAGGGTGAAATCATGACAACATTCTTTAGAATATCTTTCAACCCATACATAAGTTGTAAAATATAGTCATGAATCACCTTTCGATTCCCTGTTAAAAAAACAAAAATGTCATGAAAACAGCATATTTTGACATATAGATAATTGATATAATTTAAAGTGTTATTATTCATCATTCACATGAAACTTGAAATAAAGCTAAACAGAATTATTTCTAAGTGGAAATTTATTATCACATCAATAGAATTCATGATGATACCTGAAAAATTAAAGTACTGTCAACTACATCCCCCTTCCTTCAGCAATAGGGAAAGAGAAGCAAGTAGTGTACTGTTCTGACAATTTCAGCCTCAAGAAAGGTCCAATCCTCAAACCAAGCTCACTACTGAGTGTCTCTAGAGAATCTGTAGACTCTCTCTTATCTTAGATCTTCCTCAGATGTGTATCTTGAAGAGATGTTCCCTAATGCCCTGAGTTATGAAAGCTATAGTTCTACCTAGAAGATAACTGAAGTTCTCTTCCTTTCTCTTCTTTCTCTCCATGTGGTGTATAGGGTAACGCAGCCAGCTAGACTAATAAAACCATAATTATCCTGTTCCAAGAAACGTGCATAGGCATGAGCACTGGCCACTTACTGCTGAGCCAGCTTGGAGTCTGCCTCTGCACCTGATGTTTGATGACACATGATCATCAAAATGCTGGAGGCCAAGGAGAAAGAGACAAAATAGCTAAAAGAGTCTCTAGCTGTTTTGGAAAGTCGGGAAGGGGTATATAGGTTTGTCCCATAGCCACAATAAAGGAGTCTATCGTTTGCTTCTCACCTGACTCAGAGGGTCTGTGGCATTGACTCAGCACCTTCTTGCCCTCTCTCGGAAACAGTGTCCAGATAGTATGACATGTAACAGTGGAGACTCATGTTTTCCCCAGATAAGGATTCATGTTCCCAGGTTCGTCTCTGGAAGCCATTAGGTATGACTTCAGGGAAGGTTTGCCATGTATCTATATTCACAACGGGTAGGTTTTGCTTGACCGAGATTTTTCCATAAGATGATCTGATCACTTGTTTATGATGCAGCCTTTCAGATAGAAGATATGAGGTAACAAAGACTCCCTGAAAAGCTGGGAATCATCAGTCATCTTTGACACGTTGTCACTCACAGCCACATTCTGAACCTGAAGACAGGTATTTATAGAAAGCATTACAGGTTTCTTTTTCCCTGGAATTTTAGTATGCTTCCAGTAAGGGTTGTGTAGAGGCTACTGTTGGTTTTCAGAACCCTAGCTCAGTAGTTCTCAACCTCCCAAATGCTGTGACCATTTAATACAGTTCTTCATGTTATAGAGAACCCCCAACCATAAAATTACTTTCATTACTACTTTATAACTGTACCTTTTCTACTGTTATGAATCAAAATGTAAATATCTGATACATGATCAGGATATGTGATATACGATCTCTATCAAAGGATCATTTGATTCACCCAAAGGAGTTTGCAACCCACAGATGGAGAACTACTGCTCTAGACTCTCTTTTATGTGATCTGTGCACCTGTGCTTTGCTTCTAATACCTATACCTTTGGAGAACTACTGTTGGGCTACTGTACTATTTCACTTCACCAGACCTGTGAAAAGCTTGATAGGTGTATGTCCATACCCATATCCACTTCCATCCTGGGAAGTTCTTAAGAAATGATTAGCTGATATAAAATTTTGGAAGTTCTCAACCCTTAAAGCTTACCAGAGAAACAAAATCAGCTACAATTAACATTTCTAATCTAACTGTATGCTATGATTTCACTCTGAAATATTCCTTACAGGCTCATGTGTGAATGCTTCTTCTCTACATAATGATATGATTTGGGGAGGCCTTGGAGCTTTTAGGAGAAAGAACCTAAATGTAAGTAGTAAGCTACTAGTGGGCTGATCAATCCTTGAAGTCTCTGTTTCCTAGTCAAGCACAATGTGAGGAGCTTCAGACTCTGCCAGGACATGCTGCTATGGTACAACAAAATGCTTCTGAAAATATAAGTCAAAATAAACCACTCCTTTCTAGAATTACTCCTGTCAGCTATCTCATCACTGCAACTAGGAAACCAATGCATCAGGGAAAGAGTTAGGGATTGGGAAACCACCTGAACTCACCAAGCCTTGGGTTCTTCACTCATCCTTGTTCTGCCCCCTGCAAGTACCTTACTGGTTTCTTCTGCAATCACTTCTTTGTTATTAGCTTGTACCCAAATTAGTCTTTATCCTAGCTCATGCTCTGAATAACCTGACTTAAAACAGGCTTGATTCAGGAAAGGTTTATGTGATCATGGCACAGCTAACACTGACAAGTAAAGTGAGTCTGAAGAATAAATACACCCAACTTTCCAAAGTCACAGAATGAAGATTCAGCAGTGATTCCCTCTTCATATTACTAATACAGATTTCTGATAGTCCCAAGTGAGCTACACTATGGCAATTACTTCACAGTTGTAGTGGTTTCAGTAAGAGTGGCCCCCATAGGCTTGTCAATTTAAATTCCTGGTCATTGGGAGTGATATTGCTTGACAGGTATAGAGGAACTGTGTATTTGGGGTAAGCTTTAGCATTTCAAATGCTGAAGCCAGCCACATGTCTTTCTGTTGCTGCTGCCTACCAATCCAGATGTAAAACTCACAGCTACCTCTCTAGTACCATGTCCACCTGCATGACACTATGCTTCTCACCATGATAATAATATACTAAACCTTTGAAACTATTAGCCAGTCCCAGTTAAATGCTTTCTTTTATAAGAGTTTCTGTGGTCATTGTTTCTCTTCACAAGAATAGAACATTGACTAAGACAGTGATGTTAATAGATTGTGGTGTGCTCAGTAGCTATTGTCATCTTGGCATTATAAGCCACTAAAGGCAGGTACAAATCATTTTTTTCCTGAATCACAAGCCTTACACAATAGGGTGACTTACTGCACAAAACACAGTTTTCAAACTAGGTTATAACACAATTGAGAAATGTTTAGAATTTTCACCAACTCTATCTCACTATTTATCATTTAGTGTTTTAGCAAGAGGAAACAGGAGACACAGGTGAATGAAATTCTGAAGATAATTTATTTGAAAAGTGAATATTTACAAAGGTGGAGGTAGGGAAATGAGTATCAACAATGCAGGTAAGCACTTTGAAACTCTTAAGTATGAGAAGCTGTAATTATTCTTAGATCTGGGTGATGAAGAAGGAAGAAGAACCCATAGGAACTCAGAACTTAGAAAGTTTCACTAGAAAAAAAGCAAAAGATTTCAGGAGAATCTAATCATTGTTAATACAGTAGAAGTCCAGACTAATAAATATTGTGATATTTCTCTGTACTCCTGCTCTCAGATCTCTTCCTGGTAACTTGCCTTAGCCAAATACACCTAGAAGATACACAGCAAGGAGACCTTAATGTTGCAATCTAAAGTGGGAAAGGCTAGAGAATGATCAGGAGCAAGAAGTGGAAAATAACTTTAACACTGAACAATAACTCAAATCCTATATCATGCAACACACTTGATCCCAGTTATAAGCAACTACAGATAACGATAGCTCTTGTCCTAGGCATTTACTTGCCTCAGAATATTCCACATTACTATTTTACATCAGTTTCTGTTCCTACCTATCTCTCTCTTTTCTGTTTCCTGGCTGTGTACTTACTCTTTCTTTTTTAGCTTTGACATTGTTCAAGAATTTCTTCCCCATGTCTATCCCTTCTTTATAAGATTTCAATGACAAACCAAAGTACAAGTGCACCAAAATTCACTCTGAGGAGCTTATGTATTTATTGAACTTACTTAAAGAGTATGGCTAAAGGTTTGCCTATAACTGCTGCACAGGAAAGTCTTCACCTGTAAATGATGGCTTCCTCACAGCTACATAGATGGAGAGCCCCCTCCAGCTACCTTTCCCATGGTTCATATATTCTAGCACTTCCTAAGAATACTTCTCATGTACAATTAGAGCACAATTATACATATATGGCTTGGAGATGCAGAAGAGATAAACTGGAATCTAAAGTGATGTTTCAAAGACCCTCTTTACCCCTATCTTCTATAGAAACATCAACAGGCAACATATCTACTTCTGATGGTCTCTTTAAAGTAGACACAGCTAATATGATAAAAATAGAAGCCATTTCTCTCAGAGGCCCATTTTTGTATTTTCTCCAATTTCTTAGACTTCAGCTATCTAGTAAATTACTGAATCTCTATGAGCAGCTTCCTTTTTTATTTCCTGAAGTTTCTAGGAGAAAATTTCTCACATTTGATCCAGCTTTGTGACACTGTATTTCCATAAACTCAACAGCTGATAATCCAGTATTCAAAATAATACACCTTTTATAGTCACTAGTAGACCATCATGATGCCTGCATGTGCACAAATTTAGAGGAGTTTTAGCTTTTGAGATGGCCATCTATTAGAAACAACTTGATCTAAAATTTGTGTGTTTCTAGTAGATATAGACTAATCAATAAATATCTTTTCTGTGTAGTTAGGAAATGTATCTATTTTTTATAAAGGGAAAAATAATGGGAATACTCAGATTTCCCTTTTTTTGCATGTAACCCTCCATTAAGAAGTGGCAATAGCTATAGAATCCTCCATTGTGTGCCTGTTGAAACATAGCTTGTTAATTTTGTGTACTGGCAAATAGAAAACGGAAATTCTCTGTAGTTCACTTATCAGATATCATATGAAATAGGGAATGTAATCATGAAATATGGCTCAGCATAGACTGAGACAGGAACTGGCTGCTATGGCCAGTCACTGGAAAAAAAGATAAAACAGATGAAAATCAGAATAGAGGCAATGGCTCTAGCAAGTCCTGGGCAAGGAATTTAGTGAAGTACTAGTGAAAGTCACATCAGGACCATACTGTGATGAACTGAGATATTTACAGTCCTTAAAAATTAAGCACATGCCTTCCAGAAAACCAAGTAGCTGCAGAAAGACCTTCTTCACTCTCTCTGTTTCCCCAAACCCAATCCCCTAGTATCATCCCTAGCACTTAGAACACCAGCTCCAGCATTTCCTCATCTCTTCATCAAGAGAAGTCTCCATGAAATCCCTCTACCTAGAACTCTGGGAATCCAGAAGAAGAGAAAGCAGAAAGAGTTTATGAAAGGATGGGCTGTTTTATCACTGTAGCTCTATAGTGTAGCTTGAAGTCAGGGATGGTGATACCTCCTGAGATTCTTTTATTGAGCAGGATGGTTTTGGCAATCCTATGTTTCTTGTTATTCCATATGAAGTTGAGTATTATTCTTTCAAAGTCTATAAAAAATTCTGTTGAGATTTTGATGGGGATTGAATTGAATCTCTAGATAGTTTTTGGTAGAATTGCCATTTTTACTATGCTGATCCTACCTATCCAGGAGCATGGGAGATCTTTCTATTTTCTAATATCCACTTCAAATTCTTTCTTGGCCTCTTTGGGGAATGGATGGGGGGTGGGAAGGAGGACTGTGAGGGACTGGGAGGAGGGAATGGAGGAGGAGCAGTGGTATATATAGAAAAAAACATTTTTAAATAAATAAAAAAAAGGAAAAAAGAAGAGATGGGGGATGGGAGATGGAGAACAAGATCCTCTGAATCAGCTAAGCAAGGTGCAAATGAGCTCAAAGAGACTGATTCGGTGTCTAGATGCTACACAAGAGTTTATTTTAGGGAGTATCAAGTGGGTACCCGGAGAAGAGCGGGAGAGGAGAAGAGAAAGAGCGAGAGAGACTGCCACATGATGCCTCTCATTAAGAGAATGGGTGGGCACAGATTTATGTACCCTATGCTCTGTACGCAGTTTGTTCTGTAGGCTCTATTTTGCCTTCACCATGTGGCCACTATATGCCAGGAATTTTTATTTTACCCAGTGCCATGTTGGGCTTATCACATAGTGTGCCAGGAATACTTACACTCTGCATATGTATTATAGCTATTAGCTTAGTGTTTTTAATGCGACTCCTAACTGTGAAAACAAGTGGGTCTCTCTGACTTTTTGTATCTGCTCTGAGGACTCTTCCCCCTGTTGGATTGCTGTGTCCAACTTCAGTATAATAGTTTTTGCTTCATCTTATTATATTTTATAACATCAAAAAATAAACACACTATTGGTAAAAGTCCTTTTAAATGCAGCAAGTTTCATCATGTGACACAGAAGTATAAACAATTTTATTGCCGTGCAAGGTTAGTGACTGAGTACCATCAATTGTCCATAAATGTTTTTTTATTTATTTACTAGCATTAACAAGCACCATCCAAGAATTTCACTAGCAAAATGATTGCACACAGAAAGCAATCTCCCAAGAAAACATGTCTTGAATTGCTATTTGCAGCATAATGGCCTCACCTGATTAAAAGTGGATTCATACCCAATGTTTTCAATAGTCATACAGAGATTTAACTCATTTAACACACATTATTTGAAATTTTACTCTGTGACAGGCACTGACCTATAAAATATAATTGACCTGGAAAACCACTATGAAGAATTAAGGATTCAGATCAGGGATCTGTCATGAGCCTGGCAATTTGAATTAAAATCACACTATAGTAATCACACTATAGTAAAACCAAAATTAAACTGATAGTCATGGGATGGATACTAGCACACAACTTTTAATAAGAATTGGGGGAGCTGGAGACATGGCTCAGTAATTTATTGTCCCTGCTGCTCTTGCAGAGAACTAGAGTTTGGCTCCCAGTACCTATTTCAGGTATTTTATAATCTTACAACCACTTGTAACTGCAGTCCAGGGGATCTGACCTCCAAGGTGCATGTGTATACACACACACAGAGGGGAGAAAAGAGATGTATTAAAATAAGAAGTAAAGAAGAATGTCAAGGCTGGTGAGATGTCTCAGTGGCTGAAAGAACTTGTTGCCAAGCCTGACAACCCAAGTTAATTCCCTGCACCTTCACTGTGGGAAGAGACGGTGGATTTCCACAAGTTGTCTTTTGACCTATATGTATGACATATATGTAGACAATTAAATACACACAAAATAAAAGAATCTTAGAGCTAGCCAGACATGGTGGTTTACATTTGCAGTTCCAGTATTCTGAAGGCTGATGCAGAAGAGAGAGAAAAAGAGAGAGGGAGAAAAAAGAGAAAGATAATTTTGATTTAAGAGTTTCTTCTTGGCCAATAAATCAGAGCTCCCCACCCACCCAATATTATAACATGCAGTAGAAAGTAACCAAAAACTTTTTGTGGTGGTTTGAAAGAAAATGGCCCCCATAGGCCTATAGGGATTGGCACTATTAGGAGGTGTGGCTTTGTTGGGGTAGGTGTGGCTTTTTTGGAGAAAGTGTGTCACTGAGTGGTGGGCTTTGAGGTTTCGTATGCTCAAGCCATACCCAGTATGGTAGTCTTCCTTCCTGCTGATGCAGACGTAGAACTCTTAGCTTTTTCTCCAGCACCATGTCTGCCTGCATGCTGCCATACTTTCCATCATTTAGGATAATGAAATAAACCTCTGAATTCATAAGCCACCTCAATTAAATGTTTTCCTTTATAAGAGTTGCCTTGGTCGGGCTGGAGAGATGGCTCAGAGGTTAAGAGCGCTGACTGTTCTTCCAGAGGTCCTGAGTTCAATTCCCAGCAACCACTTGGTGGCTCACAACCATCTATAATGACATCTGGCACCCTCTTCTGTATACTATACACATAATAAACAAACAAA